>JBBPDJ010000021.1:1087508-1099498 GCA_037974625.1 Cucumis cinereus
GATTGTAGTTATCATACCAAACCCACATTCCAAGTTTTCTTGTATGCTTAATTTCCTCTCATTAGTTAACATTCAATAATTTCCTTTCCTCGGGTGATGTGGGAAGGATTAGAGATTCTGTATGTGTTCTACTTAGTGATAATGACCTCTGGTTTTTCTCTTCTATTTTTTCTTTGACTATGCAAATAGGCTGAGATTTAGCCAATTGTTTAGTTGCTGGAGAGTCTGGGAAATCTACAATTTTTAAGCAGGCAAGCTCTTAAATTTTTTTACTGTTATAATCTGCAATGCCGAAGTGAAGCTGTCCACTGACATTTCTTGCATTTCTACTTTATTATTTTTTTTTCAGATAAAATTGTTGTTCCAAACTAGGTTTGATGAGGCAGAGCTAAAGAGCTATATTCCAGTCATTCATGCAAATGTGTATCAGACTATAAAAGTATGTAATGTGGTATAAAAACGCCGATATGAAAATTCCCACATCAAATACAAGCAAGAAATAAAATGTGGTAATCAGATCTGAAAATTTGGGACTAACCGGGGAAGTTGGAGCAGAAGCTGGCTATGAATGAGAGAGGGAGATGAACGACGAAGTCCCACTGTGCTTGCGTGCCCGTGCGTCTTGCATTGTGAGGGAGAAGAATGAAATAAAATTCATAATAAACCCTAAACCGCAAACCGAACCGAATTGGTTCGGTTCGGTTCGGTATTATATTAATAGAACCCGACCCGACCCGACTCAGTTCGGTTCGATTCGTCGGGTCAGGTCAGTTTTTTACACCCCTAATTAATATTATCAATTTTCTAAAATTGTATAAATAATGCATTCAATCTTCATGGTGATTACTGTTGAATGAGAAATTTCGGTCAATTAAATGTTGTCACGTATCACAGTTATAATTTGAATTGGTTCGGGTAATTAAAATTTCTACCCAATTCGATTCAAGTCCATGATAGAAACTTGAGCCAGAAAGGGTAAGAGAGCCAGTTTAAGCCCAATAAACAAAATAGGCTCAAGTCTAAGCCCGTCCCAGTCCATAGGCTTAACTTCAATAAACAAAATAGGCTTAAACCCAAATCCAAGCCCCATAAGCAAGATGGGCCCAAACCCAAATCCAACAGACAAATGGGCCCAAGCCCAAATCCAACAGACAAATGGGCCCAAGCCCATATAAAAGTCCATGAAAATTCTCTATAAATAGAGACCTTCTCATTCATTTGAGATGACTTTTTGGAGAAGAACAAAGGTGCTAGCTCTGAAGAATGGAAGACTCAACGAAGCTCTCCGGACGCAAAAGTTCTTATCAACCTCGGGATCACCTCCTTCTGAAAATTGAAGACTTGGAAGATTAAACCTTCCTTGAATTCCAGAAGATTGAAGCTCGAATTGATTTATATTTGTGAGGTCAAAGCTTTCAAACTCCACAAGGTCTAGAGAGAATTCTGCCAACAACTAGAAGACTCTCTAACTCCTGAAGTTGACCACACTTGAAGATTGAAGTTTCTTGAAAGATACAAGCTTTCTTCCAAGACTCCAATTTCAAGAACAAGTCATCTGTCAAATCAAGATCAACAAGTCCAAAGACCGATCATCCAGGAAGATCAACAAGCCAAAAGGCCGATCATCCAAGAAGATCAACAAGCTCAAAGGTCGACATCCAACAAGATCAACAAGTCCAAAGATCGATCATCCAAGAAGATCAACAAGCCCAAAGGCCGATCAACCAGGAAGATCCACTAGTATTGAAATTTAAAATTTATATTTGAGAGAAAGCATCAAAGGAGTAAATATTAGAGATTGTATTCACAATATTGAAATAAATACAAAATTCAAATTCCATGAATTAAATTTCTCTGTCGAAATCTCGTGTGAACAATTACATTTCTAGGATATTAAAATTCCAAAAGTTCTTGTGATAAACGAAAAATTATAGGATTCTAAAACTGTATAAATAATGCACTCAATCTTCATGATGGTTACATCTGGAGGATAATAAAATTCCACAAATTCTATGATAACGAAAAATTGTAGGGTTGATAGTTCAATAAATTAGTGATCTATGATAGAAAAATTGTTAATACATAAAGAAGTAAATTTAAAAGGTTCAAATCAAAATAGACTATTTTAAAAAAAATCCATAACATTAGAGACTAAAAAACATATACTAGGATATAAAAGATATTCAATAAAATTATATAAAATTAATCTTTAAGTCATTGGTAAAGGTAATTATATTGAATAAAATTTCAACAAAATATTTAAATATTAAAAATTAAAATTTTAAATATTCACGGGCAATGCGGTACAACACTAGGACAATAAAAGAAGATTTATTGTATATGAATAAGATTCAAATAATAAATAATATAAATTATATAATTCATTATAGATTATGAGAGAGATGTATACTTCAATATGATTTTGAATGTACATCTTAAATATGAAATATTTTCAAAATCAATTAATTAATTTGATTAATTAACTCTTTATTGTAATTAAATGAATTTTATTTCATTCTAATTAATAATTAATTAAATTAAACAAATAAAGTGATAGTTATTTTTTCTTCGACTTCACGAATGGAGGGAGTGAGAGGTTTTAGGTTTTGTTAGATTAGAGATGACTTACCCAAAACTCCTAATTTCTGGGGTTAATTTCAAGAATAGTCTTTTTTGAAAATAATGACAAGAATGGGGTAGAGTTGAAAAAAAAACAAAAAACAAAAGTGAGGTACTTGACCAAACTATTGTAAAAAATAGGGTTGTTTTACTGTTGATTTCCTTTTGTCCAGTCACATCCCACGTGGAATGAATGGATGACTGGAGTCGACTCCCTCATAATTAAATAAAAAAAATTCATAACTTTAAATTAATTTATCTTTTTTCCTTATTTAATCTACACATACTCTTTCTTCCCTAATTAAATTACATATTATCTTTCTTCCTTATTTAATTTCCATATTTTTTTTCTTTCATATTTAAAAATTCTTCCATATTTCATTTACCTATTAAATAATTGTCTCTTTGACTTGTAAAATTAAAAGTTATATTTCATTATTTTTTTGTCTTAAAATTTGATATCTACATCGTATTTTATTAAAAAAAATATTATTTTAAAAAAATCCCTAAAATGTTTTCTACTTGATTTTTTTCTTTTTATTTTAAATATAACTAATTATTTAAATCCTAATTATTTTATTGTCTTAAAATTTCATATTTACAACATATTTTATTAAAAAACATTATTTATAAAGAATCCCTAAAATGTTGTCTACTTGATTTTTTTTCTTTTTATTTTAAATATAAATAATTTTAAATTTTAATTAATTTTTTGTCTTAAAATTTCATATCTATGTCATATTTTAATAAAAAAACATTATTTTAAAAAATCCCTAAAATTTTGTTTACTTGATTTTTTCCTTTTTTTATTTTAAATGTAAATAATTATTTAAATCTAAATTATCTTTTTGTCTAAAAATTTCCTATCTATATCATATTTTAGTAAAAAAAAATATATTATTTAAAAAAAATCCCTAAAATGTTGTCTACTTGATTTTTTTCTTTTTTTATCTTAAATGTAAATAATTATTTAAATCTCAATTATTTTTTTCCTTAAACTTCATATATACCTCTTAATTTCACACACCTAATTAGATTTTATTTTTGAAAATTTATGAACATTAACTACCAATTAGGCTAATTATATATATATATATATAACAAAAATATTTTTCTATTTATTATTTTTGGCCACGTTAACGTTGTTAACTTTGCTGACGCCACCTGTACCGGAGTCGTGTACCCGTACACGACTTTGGGTAATTGTGGACCGGGTACACGACTTCACTACCCTATTTTTGACATTTTTTTCACATCCACACTATTCTTGACATATTTTATTAAAAAAACATTATTTAAAAAAAAAATCTAATTTCTGTGCTCCGTGTAAAACCACTCCCAAAATAACAAGAATTTCCTTTTTCTACTTTCAAAGGACGATTCCAACAAATCGGGTCTTGACAGAAGAATAGCGGGGAAGACCCTTTGGTGGTGTCACAACATTGTTCAATGGGAGATCACCACTCAAGGATGAATTCTTGAAATTCGTGAAGAATTGAAGAACGATCCCTTCAAGGGTAATGTTTTCTTTCTTCTCTATATTTCGTTTAAAGCATGCTTAACTTGTACTTGCATATTATATATATTGTATGTACTGTGATATATTGTTATATGTTATTAACTTCAAACAAAATCAAAACCAAAAGCAACAAGCGATCACTCGCTTTCGTTGGGGATTCGATCCTTTCAAATGATATTAGAGCCAAATCGTTTATTTAATTTATCTTTAAATTTTAAATGGAATGAATTGGGGTGTTCTTTATTCCATAATGTATGTGGGAATCGCAAAATAGGCGTTTTCGAATTTGGTATTAGATTTACCATTTTCGTTGATTCCGATGTAAGGGCCTTCTATTTTGGGCATTTTAATTATGTGATCTAGTTTATGAAGTCTACGTCGATCGATGACAACTTTTGCTGAGAAGATTGATGAAAAACGAAGCAAAATTAGCGAAAATCGGAGAAGAAAAATTGCTTTTGTGTCGGAGCGCAATTGCACTTCGATACATATAGCCAGAGCACAGTTGCACTCCGATGATCAGATGCACACCCTAGATTCTACAAGACGTGGGTTTGATCCCTAGTGGCACCTTTTATTCTACAAGACGTGCGTTTTTAATTCTTTTATTTTTATTATTAAACTAATATAATTAGATTATATTAATCTAATTAATATAATTAGAATGCTAAAATTCGATTTATTTTTTTATTTAATTTATTATGCATTTGAAGTGCGTATAAATTAATTTATAATTTATATGTTGCCTATAGTATGCCATATAGATTTAAAATCCCACCATAGGTTAAGCATGTCATACATGATAACATGTTTTATTATTGATTATTATTAATATTTGATTTGTATTAATAAATGAAAATGCAAGATTATGCATCATAGTTTAGGTTTATTCCTAAAGTGTGTATATGCATGATTTTATTCTTAAGTATGTATGATTAAAATATGTTAGCGTCTTACTTATTGGCTAAATATATTTGTTTTAAGTTCTCTAGCTTGTAGCTTGAGCTGTTTTCATGGTTGTTCCAAAATATGTTAAGAATGATCTTGTCTCACCTGTTGTCTCGAAAGTTGCGGATTTTGCAGAATACAACATATTTAAATTATTTTGCAGATTTGATTTGCTGAGACATTTTCCTTTTTCAGATCTCTATCAATTTATTCTGTGAATATTTTCTTTGCTTCACTGTGCTATTTAAGCTCAAGAATCTTTTGTTGCTAGGGTTTGCGCACATGTATTTTTTGTTCTTCATTGAGAGTTTGACAACATACTATGTTTGAAGTAAACGACTTTTTATGAGTGTGACTACAAATCTTATGAGTTGGTTGTGTTGAAGATTGCATCAATTCCAAGAACTAGTACACTGCTTTAGGGGGAGCCTAAAGTTGATTCAATTGAGAATATTTTCTCATTCTTAGGGAGACCCTATAGTTCGTTTTTAAAGTGAAAGGAGTTCATAAGAAAAGAAGGAAACATTCTTTCGAGAGTCTCACTAGCTTACGAGAAGACTAAGCTTATTACCACTAATAGTCACATATTTAGGGAGAACCTAAGTTTTATAGTGAGAGAGTCTCGCATCTAGAAAAATCCTAGGTCATCATATGAGTTACGCTCTACGGTTGTCACTGTAATATTGAGTGTATACAGATAAGTACAACGTTGTAAATGCTTGACTTAATTATACTAGCGAATTATCTTTCCTTGGCACATTACTCTCAAACGTAGGTGTCGTATCACGAAACTGGGTTATCAACTCTGATGTGTTATTGTTGTCTCTCTTACTGTTGGTTTACTATTGTCTCTGTGCTTTTTAGAACGTGTCGTGTGACATCTCTAACTTGAGTGAAAGAACCTCTTTTCAAAATTTCAATTGGTATCAGAGCAGGTCACCTTTATCTCAGGTGCTTCGATCATGGAAAGTTCAAAAAACTGTTTCTACTACATTCCCCTACCTTTCATGGAACAAACTATGCTTACTAGAAGGCCAAGATGACAACGTTTTTGAAGTCACTCGATAGAAAGTCATGGAAATGAATTTTTACTAGATGGACTCATCAAACTTTCACAAGTGAAAATGGTAATCTCTTTTCAAAATTTGAAGTTGAGTGGTTTGTTGCTGAAGATGAATCATATCTGGAAAACTCTAGAGTTTTGAATGTTATTTTCAACGAAGTTGGTCGAAATATATTCCATTTGATAAATACTTGTGTCTCAGCAAAGAAGCTTGGGACATCTTGTTTGTTCCTCACGACAAAACTACTAAAGTTAAACGACAAGACTCCAACTTTTGTTCACTAAATTTGAGAATCTTAGGATGCAAAATGATGATACTATTGCAGAGTTCAATGTTCGCCTGTTAGACTTGACAAATGAATCATTTTCTCTAGGAGAAAAGATTTGAAAAGAAAAACTTGTGAGAAAAGTGCTACGTTCTCTTTCGAAGCGATTTCAAATGAAAGTCACGACAACTGAATAAACATATGATATAACATACATGAAATTGGATGACATTTTTGGCTCTTTGCTAACGTTTGAATTGTCTTTTGAAGGAAAATAGGATAAGAAGAACAAAGGAATGACTCTCCATTCCACATGTATTGATGAAGTCACTGAGTGTCCCCAAAATTCAGATGAATCTCTTGCTGCGTCCATTGTCTTATTGTTAAAATAGGTTAATCGTGTGATGAAAATATTTGACAGAAGGTCTGGTAATCCTTGTTCTAGTTGGAACTAGTGTCCTAAATCTTATGGTATATAGTTTTCATTAACACAAATTATTTATCTAATAAAATTAGAGGTATTTTATTTGACATTTAGACAACAACAATTCAATCAAATAAACTAAGATCCAAGGTTATATGATGTTACTTGAACAGTATATGGTTGACACATAAGAATATGTTCACGTTATAACCTAAAAGGTCTTGCTTAAATCTGATAACACTGCGGATACGACCTACTTTGTAATTGTTACATGAGATAAAAATGTTACAAACAATATAAACCAAATTGTTCATGTGAAGACATGTGACTAGTATCATGTATAAATGAGTTTATACATAGACAAAACCAAAAAATAGTTTGTTTCTCTTTATAACACTGTTACTTGAAGGAACAAATATTTCACTAGGATGATCATAGGAGGTTTAGCCATAATCTTGAGTAAGTAGTGAACTCTTGTTTATGACGACGATCCTTTGATTTGTATGAGTGAGAGTGATCTTGATAATGACTCAACAAGCCTACCATTTTGGAGATTTTTCTGAGTAAGAAGCTGGAAACACAACTACACAAAGATGGAAATTCACTTCTTTCCATTCCTTCGAATAGTAGATAAATTGTTCCTTTAATAGCTGATTTCAGTCTTGAACAATGAGGCCTCAACCTCTCACTAGGCATAGAGGTGTTAGTTTATAGTTGGACTATAAACTACTTGTTCATTAGAGAGATCAATGGTATTTAAGAAGTTAGATGTAACCACAAAGGTAAACGATAATTTGACCCACCTGTAATTATGAGCAATTTGTGAAGGGTCAACTCATTGTTGATTGGTTATATCCACTGACACAAAAATATATTTGTTGTGCGAAAAGTGTATCTATCATTTTCTAGTGGAGTGATCGGTGATTAATGAATATGATTAATTGAATTAAAAGAGTTCAATCTCATATCATTTGAGTTTATAATATGCAGGTCCATTAGGTCCCCTGTTAGCTCACTATGGATAATTATAAGTAATAATTTGAATTGTTCATATTGATTTAGAGAATTTTTTATTAATATGATTAATGTAAAATATAGTATATTTTGATACACTAATGAATATAGTTTAATTATAAATGCGATATATAATCAAAACTATATTATTCGAGAGATTTCTTTGAATGAGATTCAAATTGTAAAATTCATATGAATTAGATTCGAATGGAATTAACATGGAGAGATTTATAAATATGATATATTTATAAGTATTAATTGTTTTGCACTAAATATGTTTTCATATACAATGATTGGTTAACTAATGGCTAATTAACAAATTGAGAAAAATATGAATTTAATTGATTAGGTTCATTTGGTCGAGATGACCTCTATATAGAACAATATATTCATTTAGGGTTAATGCTTTCATTTGGAAAAGAATCCGTCAAGAGCCAAACGTTATCTCACAATGACTGGTTAATTAATGGTCAATTGGGAGAAACATGGATTTAATGGATTAGGGTTATTTGGTTGGGAGGACCTATTATAGAACAATATGCTCATTTAGGGTAAATGCTTTCATTTGAAAAAGAATTCATTAAGAGCCAAACATTCTCCCAAGCTCTCTAGAATCTCTAGCCCAAACCTCCACAAAAACATTTTCCCTACTCTTGTCCCAACATTCTCTCATAATCACTCCCTATTCTTAGGAGCTAGAGCTCACACTAATAACTCTTTAGGAATCCAAAGAGAATAACAGGGAAGATCACATGGTTGTGTCCTTTTGTTCACTGAGGAGTTCGAACTCATGAAAAAGATTGAAGTTTTTCAGAACAAAGGACAAGATATCGTGAAAGGTTGGAATCTTGAAGGGTAAGTTATACTTTTCCTTTTCTCCATCTTCAATAGTAAGCATGTTAGGTTAGATCTAATATGATTGTTTATGCTCATTAAAAGCATGTCTTAATGGTTGTTTTGTTGTGATAAAAACACTTTTCCATATTGTACAACAATCAAGCTTTGGCGAAAAATTGATTCAATTGGTATTAGAGGCCAATATGTTCGATATTAGATGTCGTGTTTTGTGAAACAAAAATTAGCTAAGAATGATGTATTGTTTTCTGCATTATGTGGGTTGTTTTCTGCATTATGGATGTGGATTTGCAGGTTGGATGTTTCAAATTTTGGCACTTAGCTTTACCGTTTTAATTTGATTAAAATTATAAGGCCCCATTTGTTATGGGCATAATATCTTTTTTTTATCGAGCTTGTAAGTTTGTGTCAATCGAAGAGCAGCCATAGGTGCCACAGTGTCCTGGGTTGCGCCTCGACAAGGTTGCCCTGCACTACGATGACTTGTTGTAGCACAGGGTTGCGCTTCGACAAGCAATGTCAAGCGTCGCGATGCTTTAAGACATAATGGAAAAGGACGAAGCTTGGTTGCATTTTTTGTATGGACTTTTGCTCTATGTAATTTTTTGGTTAAGTTAAACTAATTTAAGTGTCATATTAGTTTAATTAATGCTTTAGGGTGCCAAATTTTGGTTCAATCTTGTTATTTAATTTATCATGCATTGAATGTATGTTTAAATTAGAAATTGGAATTTATATTGCATAATGTATGCTATATAGATTTAAAATCTCACCTTAGGATAAAATCGTCCATGCATCGTATTTAAGATTAAGTGTTATATTAATTATTTTTGTATAAACTGTTAAGCATGCTCATGCATCCTATTCATAGAAATGTTATATAACGTGAATGGATGATTAAACTAAGCATATTCATGCATTATACTAGATTATAATCGTTGTAATATATGATGTAGCATGATGAATATGTGTATTTATTTTTCATGTATGATTATAAGCATTATAATTATATAAAAAATTAACTTTGCATTGAGCATGACATTACATAGATTAATATGAAAGTTGTTATAATGCAAAAACACGAGTTTTAATAAATTCATTATCTTATATAGGCTACAAGTTTAAGGAATTACATTAAAATTCATATCAAGAGTTGCCTGCAAAGTATTTCTAATATGAACATAAATATGTTAATCTCTTAATTTGTTTTAATAAGATTAAAATGAATTTCAGAAAAACTTAATAAGCATAATAGGTGATTGATTTTATTAAAGAGTTTAATAAATAAGATTACATATTGTTAAAAATCAATATAAATGTTATATCGAGCTTAATAATAATGACTTAGTAAAAAATTAGTCGGATTCCTCTAGGGTTATAGAAATTGTTAAAACACTCAGTGAGAGGAAGAAGATATATATGATATGTCATCTTTCACTCAGGTTTCTCATTAAAAGTTCTCACCGCGTGATCCATGCTCTACCTCGTAGTGCCCTGTGTGCAACTTTCCTTAGGAAGGTATTTGCATGTGTCAATATCAAGGTGAATGGAGAGAGTGTTTAAATAGTAAGTGAGAGAAGAACGTGTGACAATATATCCTAAGGTTTCCTTCATTAATTTGTAATGTTTTTCTCATGCTCCAAGGCACCTTAGGAGTATCCTCCTTAGGAAGGTATTTGCATGGGAAAGAGACATTACAAACTCTAGAAATTGATACGATCGTCATAATCAATTGCACCGATCATGTTTTTCCTTAAGGTAGACTGCTTGGAGCAGGGTTGTAGGGTTGAAAATGAAAGGTTACACTTACGATAAATCATTACAAACTCTAGAAATGAATAAAACTACAATAACAAATTACACCAGTCGTGTTCTTCCATGAGACAGACTGGTTGGAACGTGTTTATAAAGTTGAAAATGAAGGGTTACAATTATGATAAAAGCATGAAGACAATTAATGTTTTATTGACCAAACCAATGATTGTTAACATTATTTTAATAAAAAGTTATTCTAGGATAATATTTGATTGAGAATGTCTCACTTTAATAATAAGAATAACTATACACACTA
Organism: Cucumis cinereus; assembly: GCA_037974625.1. Lineage (NCBI taxonomy): Eukaryota > Viridiplantae > Streptophyta > Magnoliopsida > Cucurbitales > Cucurbitaceae > Cucumis > Cucumis cinereus. The sequence goes on from JBBPDJ010000021.1 coordinate 1,098,288, forward strand.
AGGTGGCATTTATTTCAAATCACTGAATGTATCATTGAAAAAATTGAATGGTTTTAAGGTTTATTTATTCATTAATGTTTTTGCTAGAACTTGTTTTTGGATTAAATGAATTTTTTTGCAAGGATGTCTAATATAAATAATTTGTTTTGTATTAGCAATCTTAAAGCATGGCTACCTCAATAATTACTTTGCTTAGCGCTGAAAAATTTACTGGTGAAATTATTCAACACGAAAAAATACAATGAACATAGTTTTGGTTATTGATGACTTAAAGTTTGTGTTCCTAGAGGAAAGTCCACCAGTTCATGCACCCACCGCCATGAAGTGTTTGTGAAGCTTATGGTAGGTGGATCAAAGCCAATGACAAGGCCACGATTTTCATATTGGCAAGCTTAACTGAAGTTCTGGCCAAGAAGCATGAGTCTTTTAAATATGGGCAGGAGGTGGATTAGTCCCAGTTTCAACTCGAACGAAATGGTGGTTTCTGGATAGATAATTTAAAGTGGTCTTTGCATTAGATTCGACTATGATAGCTCTCTCAATGTTCTTTTTCTTGCTTTTCCCATTACTTCTTCTTGGATTTTCTTCCTTTATTTGAACTTCTTGCTCTTCAAACTCCTCTTCTTAATCTTGAACTTTATCTTGATGAAGCCTTTTTTATATTCTTTCCCTTTGGCTTTGCCTCTTCTCCCAGCAATATCTATCAAAAAATCAAACTCAAGACTCTCGGAGGAGCAGGTCATAAACCAGAGGAAAAATTAAACACACTCATTCTCCTTTGGTTTTTTTTTTTCGAGTTCAAGATTTTGACAAAAAACTCGGAATCTATTACCAAATTCTTCAGAAATAGTGCTAATTTTCCTGTTCGATAAAAGGGATGTCGTTTCAAAAAAGAATGTAAAAGGGTTAAAGATCCCTCAAATCACAACCAACAAAGTTAATTTGTAACTCAAACTTAGTTAATCAAAGATACTAACAAAAAGATAGTAAAAAGAAAGTAAGGGTTGGGTTGAACCCAAGGGAATTTTGTTTTGAATAACAAATTTTCCATCAAAGACTTAAGAATCACTACTACAAAAACAAGTTTACTTGACAGTAAAAAACTGTCAAGTAAGGGTTTACTTGACGGTTTTTAATCTGTCAAGTAAACCAGTGTCAAGAATAAGCTTTTTTTTCTTGACAGTGCAAAACTTTCAAGAATAAGAGTTTAC
>JBBPDJ010000021.1:1099598-1179941 GCA_037974625.1 Cucumis cinereus
TTTGATGAGGCAGAGCTAAAGAGCTATATTCCAGTCATTCATGCAAATGTGTATCAGACTATAAAAGTATGCAATGTTTGAAAGGGTGTGTTGGTTATTTCCCTTTCTGCATGATTTAAAGAGCAAATGAATTTGTCCAAAATTTTTAAAACATAATATCCGATCTCTTGATTAAATGCATGTCGATCCTGTATTTTGGTTTTTGAGTGTCAAAAACTTTTAAGTCACATTGTACTGATCTTTTGATGTGAAGTGTGTTGATATTGTCCTGTTTGTTAATTCAAGAGCCGTAACCTCTTATTGCACTTGACGTTTCAGGTATTACATGATGGTTCGAAGGAGCTTGCTCAAAATGATAAAGAGTTCACGAAGTATGTTTTATCCAGCGAAAATAAGGTATCTATCTGTTCAATGCCAAACTGGAACGTACATACCTTGATCTTTTATCTTATACGATTTTTACTTGAGGTTACAAAAAGAAATTGCGTAGTTCATGATTTAGAAACAGTAATGGGGGCACATTTTTTTTTTCTTTTTTTGGGTACTAGAACTCACTTACTGTTTATCTGAAATATTAAATAATAAATATGAGGGCAATGATCATTTTCACCCTTGATACTTTTAAGCTTTCTACTTCATAAACCCTAAATTTGAATTTGGCAGTGTAATTAATACCTTCTTTGGTCTAAAATAGGAAAGTTCGTATGAACTGACAAATAAATCACATACAAAATACTCAAAATCAGGTAAAGAACACCTAAATCCAACAATGAAACAACCCAAGCTGAAAAATATCCAACACAACTAGAAGAAAGAATAGACACGAGCCTTGCCAGCCAAAAGAACACATATAGCTATCCAGTATCCACCAATAAAAAAATGAAAATTAGTTAAGTAGGGGGGTTTAATTTGATGAAATTGAAAGTTTAAGATTAAAACAGGTCCCTAACCTAAGTATAGGGGCAAAATGGAACTTTTCCTCTGAATGGCTTATATGTGTACACTTGGAGGGACGTGTGCTGTACATTTTCCTGCTTACTATTATCTCTCAATGTGATTTCAAACCAGGAAATTGGCGAGAAATTATCGGATATCGGAGGTAGATTGGATTACCCGCGTTTGACTAGGGAGCATGCACAGGATATAGAGACTCTTTGGAAAGATGCTGCGATTCAGGTAGCCATTGCTCCATGTGGATTTACTACCTTTAAAATGAAATCAACCATGATGCTCCTTATTTCAAAACAACTTTTTATCTTCTTGAATAAGCCTGAATCAAGTGCTCAGGGTTCCTATTCTCTTTGTAGGAAACGTATGCTCGTGGTAATGAACTACAGGTTCCAGATTGCACACAATATTTCATGGAAAATTTGCAAAGATTATCTGATGCAAATTATATTCCAACTAAGGTATTCGATTCAATGTTATAGCTAGCTCAAAGGGTTAGAAAATTCAATTATATTCCAACTAAGGTATTCGATTCAATGTTATAGCTAGCTCAAAGGGTTAGAAAATTCTCTCAAGCAAACTCTTATCAGTTAAGTTCATTGTATGAGCTGAAATTTCGGAAAATTCCAACTCTACAGATTTCGTTGTCTTAAAAATTAGTCTGCAATAACTATTTATGGACAAAATAATTTTGTTCTGTTAAAATATGATTAATCTCTTTTGATTGCTTTGGGTCAATTATTATCTTTCGCTTTCTTACAACACTAAACGAAGTATTAGTGTAATCTATATCTCTTCCTTCTGCCATTATATATCCTGCTTATGTTTGAGAATAATGAGAATTGAGTCATTTGTGTGTATATCAGTTGGTTCCTTTTCTTATGTGCTTTTTGACCACAGGAGGATGTACTTTATGCAAGAGTCCGCACAACTGGTGTTGTTGAAATCCAGTTTAGGTAAATTTTAAACGTGGCTCTTCACGATGCGTTTCTATTTCTGGGAACAAATAAATCATTTTCATTGGGATATATATGTACGTATGTATAATAATAATTCATAAGTATAAGATAAGTAATAAAAATTCAAAGAACTCTTGTATGTTCCACTTGGTTATTTATCATGAAATTCTGGGATTGTAATTAATTATGGTGTCGGTTTCATTTTGGCAGCCCCGTTGGTGAAAATAAAAAGAGTGGCGAAGTGTATAGACTGTTTGATGTTGGTGGACAGAGAAATGAGAGGAGAAAATGGATTCATCTTTTTGAAGGTGTTACAGCAGTAATCTTTTGTGCTGCTATTAGTGAGTAAGACCATCACTCTTTTAACCCACTTATGATTCTGAGGCAGTCTTGATAAATGTAGATGATAAAAGAAAAGCATAGACATTGGAATCTGAAAACCTATTCCATGCTCATTGATGTTTTCGGAGTAACAACTGGGTTGTCATGGATGCTCCCGGAAGCTGATGTGATTGGATGTCATTTGCGAATATGTAATTGTGCAATAAAGTTTTGTGAATAGAGGCTTTTTATTACCTTCTTTTCTCTTGTTTTCTTTTCATTTGTTTTCTGGTGGAGTGGGTGGGACTAGGTTGGAAAATAGCTTTCAGAAGGTAGTGAACCAAGTTGATAGTCCAAATGAAATGAAAGGATAATAATTTTAAAAGAGTGAACTGATAGAGGAAAAGAAGATCTTAACTAGCTGGTGATCTAACAACCCATGTGGAGATAGTTATAAGGTGACGAGACTCGTTGTCCTGTTACAATATCTCTTTTTGTTTGGACGGTCAGGCTATTAAGCTGTATCACTTGTTGGAATGGAACAAAAAGGATTGAAATTATAAAGTTAGTTGTGGTCCCTCGTCTATTTTGGTTGGAAGAAGAAGTATTATTTTAGAGTTGACTGCAATGGATTAAACTGTGATAACTGTTTCAGGTATGATCAAACACTTTTTGAGGATGAACAGAAGAACCGAATGATGGAGACCAAGGAACTTTTTGAGTGGGTTCTGAAACAAGAGTGTTTTGAGGTTTTCTTTCCTGCTTGTTACTGTTAACACGATCGAGTATATTAGTTTCGATAAATTTCTTTTCACAAGTTGATAATTACTTTTTTTTTTCTGGGTCTATTCCGGGTGCAGAAAACGTCATTTATGCTTTTTCTCAACAAATTCGATATCTTCGAGAAAAAGGTTCTAAAAGTAAGTGTTGATGGAGAGTATTACAAAGCACATGGATAGGTCATTGATGAGTTCATGAGATATTAACATGAATTAGCTTCTTGTGATAGGTTCCTCTCAGTGTGTGTGAATGGTTCAATGATTATCAGCCGGTTTCGACTGGAAAACAGGAGATCGAGCATGCTTATGAGTATGTATCTAACACTCTCTTGTTATTGTTGCCTGTGACGGCATCGTCCTTGGCTCCTAATGTGCATAAACAGTGCCTTTTCTGTAGCTGGTCGCTAGGGACAATGCTGCTGCCTTTTCTTTTTCCCCTTTCTGCAGTTTTTATTAAATAACTTTAAAGTGACACAATTGAATCGATGAATTCAGGTTCGTGAAGAAAAAATTTGAGGAGTTATATTTTAAGAGCACAGCACCGGATCGAGTAGATCGGGTGTTTAAGGTATACAGAACTACTGCTCTTGATCAGAAACTTGTAAAGAAAACGTTCAAGCTCGTAGATGAAACTTTGAGGCGGCGAAATCTCTTCGAGGCTGGGTTATTGTGACCTTGTTAACAAAACCTTCCTCACACAGAAAAATGGAAAGAAAGAAAAAAAAAAAAAAGAAGAAATTTGGATTGCTCTTGTTTGATGAACAAACTTATATTGGATTGTCATTTTAAGTAATTAAAGTTGAAGCTGAAGAAGTTGGAAGTCTGATTCATTGATTTAAAAACATTTTGTGTCAAATTAAATTTTGCCTATTCTATCAAAGTTGAAATCTTTTTAACTATATGTAATTTGATGTTCTAAGCTTCAACAACCCTTCTATGCCATGGCTTTGGATTCTGAAGTGCCACTCCCATTTCTCTGCATTACTCAAATTAATGGGACTTTTTTTTTGGGAGTTTAATAAAATTAAAATATTCAATAAAATATTTTATTGTTTAAAAAATAAAATAGTTTGTTGAACCTAATTGAACCTTCCAAGTTGATTAGCACATGTTTAGTTCTTCAACCATATCAGGAACTTCTAAATGTTTACTTTCTGCTCTATGTGCTACCATCTTATCCCTATGCTACACTGTTTATTTTCTAAAAATAAACGATGTATATATATTATATATCACAAGTACGTGGAATATATTTCTCAATATAAACTAAGCTAAAATTATACTATGAATTATATATTTTGTAACAACCTTAAATGCAATATTGCAATTCAAAAAAAAAAAAAAAAAAGGAAAAATCTGTAATTAATTAAAATAAATATCCTTGAAAAATAAAAGCTCCTGAAATCAAGTGAATGATATAGAACAAATGTTGCATTAATGGAATATAACCCAAATTTAATAAACCACCACCTTAAAAGTTAAAAAAAAAAGAAAAAGAAATTTATAAGAATAAGCAAACAAAATAATATTACGAATTAAAAAAAGATTAATTTTGTCTAAAATTTATAGGTAAAATATCCTAATAAAATAATCTAAAATTTTTATAAAAAATAACGAAATTAACTACAATATTTATAAAATACAACCAAATTTCGAAAAATAAAATATTATTATTATTATTATTTTGTAAATATCGATGTCAAAACTTTTTAGGAAATATTTTGGTGGAGTGTGAAAGGTGGGAACGCAAATATAAAAGGAAAAGTAGGATACGTCGTCGTGACATGGACGGAGGAGGAGACGACAAAGATCGCCAAATTAGAAACTCAGAATCAAAAATAGAAAACAGAGAATCGTTTTTTACGCGCGTAATTCTTCCTCCTCCGATTGCGAGGGAACCGTGAATCCCTCAACTACTCCCGAAATCCTCATTCCAATTTCTTTCATTTTTCTCATTCCAATTCTATCTCCCAATGGATTACTGACTTTCTTCCTCCTTCAAACCCTAGTCCATTACTTCTGGATCTCGCTAGGGTTAGCTACGTTTCTTCCATTTTATCAACTTTTCTTTCCGCATTGTGTACCTTAAGGCGATGCTTGATTCTTTAGCTTCCGATTGTTGTGATTAACGCCTGGTATCATGTTTTTTTTTTTTCTTTTGAATTTTTGGAAAGAATCTGTATCGTTTTGGTGGATTTTTGTTTTAATTGCAGAGGAGATGTTCTTCTGAACTTTCTTCATTGAACTATTTGCTTTATTCGATTGAGACTTTCATTTTTGGTTTCGGATAATGAAAGTGAGCGTGTGTCATTCATGGTTTGAGTATTGATATCTATTGAATCTCCCTGGCGTTGGTTCTCAATATTTATATTTTATTTTTTGCAGGTTTCTTGTACCTTTCATCGGTCCCATTGCGATTCTTAAGGTAGACATTTGTTAACTTAGCTCTTTAGAAAGCGTGAGAGATTGTCACATAACTTTAGAGAGGAGGAAATATGAGGAACAATTGGGTGTTCTTCATCGATCTTGATGGAGGCTCACCTTATATCTTGCCGATTGAGCCCTTTGGAGGTCATTTGTTTTCACATATTAGTTCATTCATGGATAATTCTCTATTTCAGTCTAGGAATTTGTATATGACTGGAAGTTTAGCACTTCAAGAAGCCTTTAATTGCTTTTCAAAGATAGCTGGCGCACTATTACTATGGTGCTCGAGTACATCAACTGCAAATGTGACTCGGGAGATAGCAGATGATTTACATGGTTCAAATTCTAGAAGCCTTAAAAACTTTAGTGAAGTTTGGAGCATCCGTTCTGGTAGACTTGGGTCTGGAAGATTTCACTTTAGCTTTAATTTGGATAAAGAACATTCCAACCCGATTTTTCTTGGCAAGCTTGGAAGTTTTGCATCGAAACTCCTGGGTAAAGAGGCTGGAAGACAGCAATTGCATCCTTTGCTCTCGGTAGCGGCTGCCTTAGTTCCTTCACTTAACAATCTGTAAGCTATTATAATTCTGTGAAATGAGTGGTATGAATTTTCTTTTTGTTCCAATCTTGCTTCCATTTAATTGATCAAATTTGTTCTTTTACCAAGAGCCAGCAGATCATCAGATATTATGGCTGTTCCATTGGAGAACAGCGAATTGCAAGTGCGTGGATGCATGGATCAGAAACCCTGTGAAGTTGCAAATAGAACACATGCTGGCTTAACGTTTCCTGATGTGAACTGGACAAGGCATGCAATTGAACCCAAAACTGGCATTGAATTTCCCATGATGCTAGATAACATTTTGCCTGCAGAAAATAATTCCAGCTTGAGTTCAGAGGTGAATGCTTATTGATTGGGGCCTTAAGCTATTCCTCTAAATGTTTTCATGCTTTCTGTCATCCAGTTTGTACCCATCCTTCGTATTATTGTCCTTGGACACTATTATACGCTAACACTAGGTTACATTGCCAACCATTATGAACTGCTGCTGCAGGTTCTTGTCGGAACTGGATCCAGAATAATGAAAATAGTCAAAATTAAATCCCTGAAGGTCTATGCTTTTGGCTTTTGTAAGTTCATTGGTTTATCGTTACGCTATCTTTTTGTTTCTGTCTTCATCTTTTACTGATCAGATATGGACGTTTTCCCTTTATAGATGTTCATCCAAACTCTGTCTGTGAGAAGCTTGGTCCAAAATATGCTTCTAGTCCAGCAGATGAATTAAATGAGCGGCGTGATTTTTATGAGGACCTTCTAAGGTAGTTTTGATTTTGCTCTGACATATAATGTCTTTGATTTTTCATTTCAATTGCCTGTGTTCCAGTTTAAAAAAAAATCTGGGAAATGGTAAAAGGACTAAAAACTTGTTTAGCATGATTGGGACGACTATGCCTAGGGATTTTCTTGTCTTATTAACTGTTCCTGGCCTGAATGAAACACAGTTTTTGTTTCCATTTTTGACGCTCGATCTAATTTTCCTGGTGAGTTTCTTTACTTTTTCCTTCTTTCTAATTTTGTTTTTGCATGTTACCCTGATGCAGGGAGGATATTAATATGACTGTCAGACTCGTGGTTAATTGCAATGGGATGAAAATCAATACTGTAAGAGAGTATGTTTCTTTCTTTGGAATTGAATGCGGGATAGTGGATACATATAATGTTGGCCACCATACTTCTTTAAATAGCGGCCGTATCATATATATATATATTCTAGTTAATTAGAATTTATCATCTCAAATCCTGTATTGTGCTTCGTAAAAGTCAGTTACAACTTATATGGGTTGAGCACTTTAAGTTGAAGTATGTCCAGTGTGATTATATTACCACTTGCCATTTCTATAAATCGGACTCTTTATTGTAGTTGTTTCAGATTCTCATTTCTTAGATGATTCAGCTAGGTGATGAGTTAACAGTTGGGTTTTCTGGTAGGATTTATTTTGTTGGAAGTTAACTACCCGTCTTTATATAATTCAATAAACACATGACAGGAAGATTTGCCACTCTCAGTTTAGTCTTTGAACAATTTCAAGGTTCTGTAATTGGATATAGTGAGCCGGATTAGGCATCCAGGTCCTTATGAAATTTTATTTGTTTTGTATATAACTAAACCATCATGGATTTTCCTAGTGGTAAAAGAAGCCACAGTCCCAATAAATGGCTAAGAGGTCGAGGGTTCAATCCATGGTTGTCACGTACCCAGGAGTTAATTTCCTATTTCTTGACACCCAAATGTTGTAAGGTTAGGTGGGTTGTCCAAAATTTTTTTTGTTTTGTATATAAGTAATTATTGTTTTACTGCTAACCGGTAAGTTATTTACATAGAATTGTGTCCTTGGATATTACAGCGTCATTGTAATATTTTAGTTGATTAATCTTCACAATGTTTATATGTTACTCGAGCTAATTGACGATCGTGCTTGATTTTTTTTTATTGCAGTGCTTTTGAGAAATCACTTAGAGCACGATTGTTGAAGGTAAAATGTGTGATACAGCTTGCCACTATCATTGCTTTTGTACACTTTCTACTTTTTCTAATTTTTTTACATTAATACGTGGCTTAGGCAAATCCAGAAACTGATTACCATTGTGTGAGGACATTTGGTTCTCTCTTCACTAAAGACATCCCATTACCTGTAGTAAGTCTATATCAAAAGCGTCATTCTGTATTTTGTTTATTGTGTGTCAAAGAATTAAATATTTGAATTGGAATATTGTAGGGAACAACAATTGATTTCCGACAGACAGCTGATGGACAACTAATCACAGAAAGTAAGCAGAGAGTACAATTATAGCAATGATTCGATCAATTAATGTTTGGTACCATAAATACCCTATTGTGCAGCCTACTTACTCTTGAATCAAAGTTGAGGGAAATCTAGATGTTATCTTGCATTTTACTGCATAACTAATAACTATGCTCAGAAAATTACAAAGGGTTTACTAAGCGTTTAAGAGGCTTTTCCCCCTCTCATCTCAGAATATGCTTACCTCAGCCCCCTCATTCCCCTCTCCCACCCAACTCTATTTACCACCATTGGATTAGCAAAATTCTTAATTTATAACTGATATGCCTTTCTTAGTAGTATTTTGAATATGTACCCACCCCAAATAATACTCCCAACATAGTTTGGGGAAGACTTCTATTCCGGGAACTCATCTGCTTTCCTCCGCGTTCACTTACTCCCTCATTTTTCTGCCTTGATATTCAAAGTAGTGGTCACTCATTTCATGTGCAGTATAGTGATTTCATTTTTGTGAGCACGACTAACTGACTGCTTTTGCACAGTGGGAGGTACTCTTATTGGAGCAGTTCGTAGCAAGGAATTGTGTAGTAAGTTAAATATCATCTAGCTGAACTGATTCTATGACAATTGACATGAAAATAGAAGACTTATGTTGAGTCAATAAAAAATTAATTTGAAAATATCAATCATACTTGCAGGGGCATTCTTCGATATGTACCTCGGAGATGTTCCAGTGTCGGAGGAAACAAAAAAAGAGATTGGTAAAAATGTGGCAGGTCTTATTGGTAGATGCTGACTAACATCTTTTGTTCCAAAGTTCCAGCTTCAATTGTTCCCCATTTTATACGGACAATTTGGTTGCTGTGACATGAGGAACTTAATGCAGCTGGGTGTAGCACTAAAAAGACCATCACTTGGTTTTGCGCGCAAAAGCTGGCAATAGCGATTGAGATCTAGTACATATTTCCAAAGGAAACACAGGTGCCACACCAAATTATCATTGAATTTTTTTTACAACTAGGGCATATGCATCAAATTGATCGGCATTCATTCTTTGGATTTTTTATACTTCATATTTATTCCCATTTGCTATCTATATTTATTAATATCTCTCAGCCTTTGTTCCAAGTAACTTGTTTAAGTAGTTGGTGGTTATGGTATCTATGAGAGTGGGTGTGGGAGTTACACAAAGTTAATCCTTTCTTGTTTTAAATTTAGAACAATTTTTAGATGGTTAGCGAAGAAGACTTAGTTTAGGATCTTGTTTATACAGATAATCGTACTCGGCTTTAAGAACAAGTCGTGTTTAATATAAAATTTTCATCTGTCTTTTTCTTTGTTTGAACAAGTGATCAAATATATAATTTTTATGAGTATCTGTGGCCTGCAACTCTGTAATTCATTCTTGTAGATGGGTGAGTTTATTTAATGATGATTGTTTTTTTAGGTGTTGGTGGCCATGTTTTGATATGTTAGATTTAGACTTTTGTGGCTGTGTTGGGGAACTTTTCTAGTTTGGTTTCTGGCCTCTTCTGTTTCTTTTATTTATCTATTTACTTAAAATGTCTAATAGCTTCTTTGGTGGCCGAGTTATTATATCTTACCTCGAGGTTAGGTTGGAAATTCAACTATTATAATCTACAATTAACTTTAATATTATTATTTTAAATCGTTTTTTTATTACGTACTTTATCCTCTTTTTTCTCTCTTTGTTATAATGTTTACCATTTTTTCTTCAAACTAAAATAGTTTGTATCATAAACACAGACTATTATAACTAGACTAAAATACTATTATAACCTATTAGATACTAAATTGAAATCTTGTAGCTTTATCCAACTTCTTTTAAGTTATAGACCTTAGGAATGACTTTTAGAGACTTTTCAAATGTTGGGGATTAAAGATACCGTAAAGTTCAGATGCTTAATTGGCAATTTATTGTTTTTTTTTTAATTTTATATTATTTATGAATTAGACTTTCAGACAATTTTCTGGCTTGATTTTAAAAGTGAACTTTACATTTGATCATGACATATTCATATAACCTTCTCAAGAGTAGGTCAAGCATTTTCTAATAATAGTTTTATTTATTAATTCCAACGCTAAAATTAATGGTTCTCTTTTGTTGACTTACTGTTTTTAACTAAAAATTTGAATTAGCTAAACCTAATTCTTTAAGGGATGTTATTTATAAGGAGCCTGGTTTAAACTTTCAAGTGTTTAATTTATATTTTTAAACATAAGTTATTGTGAAATTAATTTTGAAACATGAGTTATTTTGGATGTCAAGGAGATTATGGTTCTCAGGGATAGTAATAGTAATAATAATAATAATAATAATAGCCATTAATTCAGGTGGGAGAATGGAGAAGAATGGATTGCCTAGTTTTAAGGAGAGTTGAATTTCAAATTTTGGTAGGTCACACCAATCCATTTTACTTCAAAAATTCAACAAACATCATCAAAAGTTGATGGAAATTTTTATTCCTATTCAAACCCTAAAAAAAGAAAATTAAAAAAGAAAAATCCGAACTTTTTAAACGTTATATCAGTTAGATTTATGTGCCTTAAAAGGATATTAAATCTCTAGCAATTTATGGACCTGCTGATATATAATTGAAACTTTAAACATCTATTAGACATTATCTCAAAGTTCAATAATTTATTAAATATAATCTTAGATGAAGGACGAGTACTTAATCTATTTATTAAATCACAGCACTTTAAAATTTCAGAGATTAATGTTAAATTGAAACCTAATCAATTTTAGGTTAAATTATCATTTTGGTTCTCATATTTTGGAGTTGTTCAATTTCACTATGAACACTTGGCTAGTTTTAGTTTGTTTATTTTCAATAAATCATAAATTTAGCCTCTCAAAATTAATTTTTATCAAAATTGATTAATCAACAACAATACGTTTTCAAGACCAGAAGTAAAACTACTATCAAATAACAAACTTTTTTATTTTTTAAACATAAACAATAAACTCAAATTTAAGATTTATTAAAATCACAGTAATTAAAATTAATTTTTTTAAAGACCAATATGATATTTTAATGCAAATGAATTTGAAATAATTTTGAAAAGGACGTGTTGACGTGGCATGGTTGTAGCATAAAGTTTGGGAAAGGAAGTTGTAATAGTATAATATTTTTAATTGAAATGATATTTTTGAAAAGTGTGACACAAGTTAATAAGAATCCAACCCATTTGAGGCCACCCCTAGAAAAGTAAGACCGCACCCAGAAATTAGTCCAACAAACTTTACACCTTTCTTTACCATTTCTTTCCTTTAATTGCATTTCCCATTTGCCACAACCTACAAATTTCTTACTCTAAACAGTAGAGATCGCGATAATGTGTAGTAGCAAGATCTAGTAGCATACGTATTGATAGGAGTGAAGTAAAACTCGGATTAAACCCGACAATATATAGTAACAAGAGTGAGGACCGATCTGACATATAATTTTTCCTAACAAAAGTTTTAATTGATTGTTATGACAACATCTTTTTAATAATTACGTAACGTCTAACACAATCACATCATATTTTATGAAAATAAAAAAGAAGAATCAACATTTTTCCAAAAGAAGTCCTTATCCATTTCCCTTTTCTTTTCTCAATTTCACCCTACCGTCCACACCCAAATTCATGATTCTTGCTTCTTCCATCCCAACTACATGTCGTTTTGTTCGGTCATTGTTAGATAAGATCGACTTGTCGCTCCATGCTCCCTAGGGAATTTCCCATTTATTAAAATAAATTAAAAAGACATGATGATTATTGACGTGGCACTATCCTATATAACGTTGGAAATGATCACCTTATCCTAACCTAATTAGTCCTATGAATGCTGTCCCCCATCCCTCACTGAGCCGAGCCGAGCCAAGCCGAGTCATACAAAACCGGATTTGGAAGTGACAAAGATCGTCTCCGAATTTCTATAAATTTCTCTCTGTGGTCCCCACCCACCTCCCTCTTTTGGATAAGCATTCGCAACACAACACCCGATTTTATGCTTCCTACTCGCCACGTAATCACCTCTTTAATCAGATGCTCTCAGCTCTACCATAATTTCCGTGGTCGCCCACCATCCTGTGGGCATTTAATTTTTTAAATTTTCATTTAAATTTAAAAAAAAAACAGCTCATAAATGTTAACTAAAGTTATCCGAATATTATAATATATATTAAATTACTAGCAAGTGGATGAGGATAAGACTCTTTTTTTTTTTCCCCTCTTACCTTACCCTCTCATTAAACTATTCCTCCTTATACTTTTTATTTATTTAATTTATTAAATCATTTTTTCTCCTAATCTCATCATTATTTAATATTTTTCCAATTAATATCTTTAATCCATTTTTGATCTATGCCGTTTCTCCACGTGCTTCCAATCTCGTCCGTCCATTTTTTTATTTCTTTCTAAAATCCAAAATCCATTGATTCTTCCATTTATAAAAACCCGTTTCCTCTTCCTTCTTCTGCTTCTTCTTCTCGTCTCTGTTTTTTCCCTTTCCTTTTTTCTCTCTCCTTGTTGTCACTGTTCAAATTCAAAGTCGTCATGTCGATTACTTTGGATAGGGTTCGGCAGGTTGATGATAAACGCTCTGGATTCTCGCCGGAAGATTTGGGTTATGGATCGGTGTTTCAGAGGTTGGTTACTCAGGATGTGGATCGCGCTGTTGAAGGGTTTCAAAAGGAGGAGGATGCTGATGAATCTAATACTTGCAGCTCCGCTTCCACTTCTTCATCTTCTTCGATCGGGAGGAATAGTGATCAGTCCGATGATGAGGATAACGGTGAGAATGATGAAGTTCAGAGCTCATATAAAGGCCCACTTGATATGATGGATTCCTTGGAGGAGGTTTTGCCTGTCAGGTTGGTTTTCTTTCTATTTGATAATCTTGCTTCTCATTTGTTTTGGATGATAGGAGCTACTTTCTTGCGCGATCTTAGTTTGGTAATAAATATGATGGATGATCTGGAACGAGTTTAGGGGAGATGAAATTGTTGGGGAAGGCCTGATTGAGCCTTAAAATTTAGTACTTCTGTTGTACAATGCATTTAGAGATTGGGGATAGTTAATCTGCCCTGCAGAATGATGGAGTCGTTTGATCTATTCTTTGATTATTGATCGATTAATTTTGTTTCTTTTTGGACTTACTACCGTGGGATTATGTTTATTTTCTGGCGGCGACTAGTATTTAATACTCTTGGAAGAGTCATTAGTGTGGGCATGATAACCCGTGGCTTGTAGAAACATATCTACTGATTTGTAGTTGATTAATGCGATGATAATCATGAGATAACTGTATGTTTTCGGTGAGTTAATAATGGGAAAAGAGAGCATTTCAAGCTGTAAGATTAGCAAATGGCATGGTTTTTAATGCACTATAAGAATTCTTTTGCCATCTTTATTGCCAATCTGTTTAGTGGAGATTGTGTTTCTGAGATGTTTTTAAGCTTAGTCAGAAAGAAATCATTGCTTTGTTGAGCATTGTCATTATCAAAATTGTTCTGCGACACTGCAAGACATTGACTACTTTTGATTTTAGCTTTATGATTTCAGTAACACTATCTCTACTTTTGAGATGGAAAAAAGGATCGAGTATCCATTATACAATCGAGTTTTTATACAATTTTGTAGCAGAACACACACAAATACACGTATCCTATCTGTTCCTTTATCTAATAAAGAATTCTTACTACATGCAGGAAAGGCATCTCAAAGTTTTATAGTGGAAAATCAAAATCTTACACGAGTCTGGCCGATGCCTCCTCTGTTAACTCAATGAAAGAGATTGCAAAGCCAGAGAATGCCTACTCCAAGAAACGTAGGAATCTTATGGCCTACAATCTTGTGTGGGAGAAGAATAGGAGTTTTCCTCTCAAGAACAACGGTGGTGGTATATCAAAAAGACCAATCAGCTCAAGCAAAAGCTCCTTGGCTTTGGCTGTTGCTATGAGCAGCTCCGAAAGTAACAGCAGTGAAGATTCAAATTCTAGCTCATATTCAAGTTCCCCACCGCCTCGCCCACCTCTACATCCACAATCCAGACCATCTAACAACAATTTCCCTTCCATGGCGCCACCTCAAAAAACTTTCTCCACTTGGCGTTCATATTCCTTGGCTGATTTACAAGAGTGCGCCACCTTTGCTAATAAGGCCAACCTAACCAATCTGAACTGACCCCAGAAAAGTTCCTTCTCTTGCATAGGTACGAAAGAGTCTTTTAACTATATTCTAGGTACCCTGAAATAGGAGGTTTTTTCTAGTATGATTTTAGGTCTTGTGGTCTTTACTCTACTCTTATGTCTTAAAATCCAAAAACTTTCATGTCTCGTTGTTTATAATGGAAAATGGGGATATGAAATGAAGAGGAAAGCTGAGGGTAGCAGATGTGAGTCATATTTGTCAACACCTGTATGTCTGTATTGGCCTAAGACAAGCAACCATCTCAACTACCCACCCATACATAAGCAGCCACCTTGAAGGTTAGTTTGACCAATGAACCACACAACTTCCAAATTCTTTTTTGGTTCCCACCAAGATTGAAAACCTGGTTGGTTGAGTGACTTCTAAGAGTGTTCTTATGCTTATGAAAACATACTGCTTCAATGGATAGTGTGACCTTCCACAATCCCATGTAATTGACTTTATAACTTTAAGTTGATTTGTTAACATTGATTCCCCATATACTGTATGAGACACTCCCAGTAACATTTAAATTTAAACGGGTCCCTGATATTCATGTTTTCCCATGAGAGTTTCATTTATGGTTGGGTTTCACTACGGCTTCTTTCTTCTAGATCTTGAGAATGTAAGACATGCTTAATGCTGCAATTTGTTCGTTGCTTTAAGCATTTTGTAAGCATCATTCCCAATGACATTGATGAGTTTCTTCTGTGTTGGGTATATTGTGAGAATCTTGATGTTAATAGTTGTAGTAGTCAAATAGTTCTGCTTCTTTGAAGAATATATTGCAAGAAATTTAATGTCGGTTGACGTGTTTGAACAGTATTAGATAAGATTGGAATTAGTGATGGGACCTATTTACTAGTTATTTGGACTAGTCTAGAGATTAACAATTATGTTTACCCCTAATTAACAACCTATTCAACCTGACCACCTATTTAAATCCATTTATTTCCAACCACATACAACCAATATTGATTAGTCATAAATCTTTCGCGTCTTAACTATGAAAGAATATTCTTTGATTTTACTGATATTGATATAGATGCAACATTCAGACATGTTATGATCTTTTATTTTATATTCTAATGGTTATTCTAGTTCGAAGATACATAAACGTTAAAATGCCAAAAAGAAAGAAACGTGTAATTGATTCAAACCATTAAATCTTCTTTTTTCGATATATTTTTTTTATAATTGTGAGTATTCAAACAGAAACATGTAATTGATTCAAACATTAAATCTTCTTTTTTCTATATTTGAGTATTCATAAACCTTCTTTTTTCAATAATTGTGATTATCTTACAGCATTTCATAATTGATCTTACAACATTAGAGTGTTAGCATTGTAGATTGAGCCTTTTGACTTCTTAACTTTTATTTTCTATACACAATTAATTACACATTCTTTTCCATAATTTACATCCGAAATACACAGATTTCCCAATCTTGAAGTAACAATCTAAGTTCTTTTCTGCAAGTGATTCACACTCTTCGACCGACACTACCCTTTTCACGAATGGAAAAAGTATCATAATTTGAAGATAAGGCACAGAAATCAAACCAATGGCCAAACAAAACTGGTGGCATGTTTGATTTATTACCCTTGAAATCATTTGCCTAGTTAAAGTAAATTGACAAACCGTACACTAGAGAAGAGAACATCAAGACCCAGACCAAGTGAATTATTGCTGCCTTGCTGTTAACACTTTAAATGCTATCATCCTCTCACTCATCAATTACTAAGCCTGACCATGAAACCCCATAATAAACACAAGGCCAGCCCTCAAGATGCTTTCAAATTCAACAGGTCCCACAACTCAAAAATCACTCCCATAATAGAACCAATATTTCTTTCCTTCCCAAAAATCACTTTCTACATCTAAATCTACCAGTACATGTCATATGTCCATGCTTTGTTGCTTCCCTACTTTTATATAAAACCTTACACTACAAAGTAAAACAAGATTGTTTGTTGTTAATTCATTTATACAGGAATTTAAGTCTACCCACAAAGCCAACCCTTCTTGGATGGCATTCTTTTCATTGTTGTTGAGGTTTTCCTAGCTTATTACTCACTGTTTTGTGATATTACCTCTCCAAACTTGAGGAAGAGCTGGGCGTCTGAGGTGCTCATGGTTGGGCAGTTCAGCACGTGCGGCGTTTTTAGATTTGCATACTCATCCTTGTAGCAAGGGGATTTTGCAGATGGGGGCATGGTTGTTATGGTTGGTGCTTGCTTTGGTGTTGTGGCGGAGGGTAGAAGACTTCCGATGACGCGTGTTACTTCGTGCATTGTTGGTCGATCGGATGGTTGCCTCTTTGTGCAAAGGAGGGCTAACTGAAATGCCTTCTTTACAGCTCCAAGGTCCTTGCAAGTTGCAGTTATTTCAGGATCAACTGTCTCCATTACAGCATTGTTGGCTGTTTTTGATAAGATCTGATATGGAGGAAAAAAATAACACTAAGAGAAAAGTCACCCCATAACTAACAGGTAAAAATATAACATTATGACTCGGGATACTAATAACTCGCAACTAATGCACTCAATGGCACTTGGTAAAGTAAATCATACAATAAAGTTGTACTGACCAATTGGTGGAGATTTGATTCATTGTCCACTGCTTTCCTTCCTGTGAGCAATTCAAGCAACACAATGCCAAAGCTGTAAACATCAGACTTTTCAGTAAGTCGGGAAGTCCGAGCATACTCTGGATCAATGTATCCAATGGTTCCCATGATATAAGTGGACGTATATGTCTTTGAGGTGCACAAACTCTTGGCAATACCAAAATCAGTGAGATGGGCTTCAAAATCCTTGTCCAATAGAATGTTAGATGACTTAACATCCCTGTGGATGATGCGAGGGCTACAATCATGGTGTAGATATGACAGTCCCTGGGCTGCTCCATGTGCGATATTAAGCCGAGTGTCCCAGTCAAGCTTTTTCTTCTTAGTAGAGCCAGAGCCTGTACTAATCTAAATTAGTGACAAATCTAGATTCATTACTATCATTTTATGCAGATTTTCAAATAGTCAGAGTTCACGCACGTTCCGGCGCACAACTGTTACTACAGTTTCACCATTGCAGAATAATGTAGAACAGAAATACTATATCTGAATATGAAAAAATAGAACTAAAGCCAACTAAAACATCTAAGGCACAATTTTGGTGATATTCAAAGTGCTTAATCTTACCATGTAGATGATCCCAGAGACTGCCATTTTCCATGTAGTCATAGAAGAGGAGATTCCCAGAGGGGGATAAGGAGTATCCTTGGAGGCTGACTAGATTTCTGTGTTTGATGCTACCCACGGTTTCCAGTTCAGTCTCGAACCCCTTCATGCTATGGGGCTGGTGAGAGTATAGCTTTTTGACAGCCACAGGTTTACAATTCTTCAGTACACATTTGTAGACTGTGCTTGAAGCTCCATATCCAATAATGTACTTTTCGTTTAAATTTTCAGTCATCCTCATAATGTCCTCATAAACGTGAAGGGCCATGTTCATGTGAAGGATCACTAGCTTGGGAGTTGAGTAAGTAACTGAGTTTTCACCAGGCACAAAATAGAATGTTTTAGTATTCAATTATTTAACTTGAATTACACTAAAATCTACAATGATAGCACTTTGTCGTGTCCAATATTTTACATATAGACCATTTTCAGAAACAGTTCTCTGGCTGCAATTCGGCAACAGAGAAGCTTCATAGATCGGTAGGCATACATGGAAGCCCAAAACTAAGAATAGTAGGATTATAATAAAAGTGAAAAGACTAATAAGCTCCTACATTCATGTGTGTCTGTTCGGTAAATTTAATTATATATTACAACACATACTATAACAAAAAGTACCTGGTTTGTCAAGTGATCCATCTGGAAAAGGTATTGTGTTGTTCGGACGACACACTGTTAGAAGGATCATTAAAAGGATTACAAGGGCACCAAGAGCAATTCCCAGGATAGCCGCTTTAGATATGGTCACTGCAATGAAAGCAATGAAGGGAGATTAAAAAAGTATGGCAAATTTTGCCGTTCAATCACTCGTTACAGATATAACTATCTTTTCCTTTTATATTGGGGAATGTCTAAAATAGCTTGCATGTGTCTCTACTATTCTCACAAGACTACCAAGTAACTTTACTACATTCGCAGATACAAATATCAAAATCGTTTAGAAAGCATGATTACCTCGTTCTGTCGTATGAGGTTCATGACAGGGGTAGTTGTTGCTATTCCAATATCCACAGAGGGCAATATTTCCAAGGAAACTAAAAGGAAATTGAAATAAGTAGTATGAACATTTGATGAAGAGACAAGAAAAATATATGCTGGGATTAAACTATGAACGAGTATCCACTAGATGCCTATGATGTTTCTTTTCTTCCCTTTCGTTTCGAATTCTATTCAAACAGGGAAATCAAAATTCTGGTGCTAGCAACTAGAAGTTCTTACCTATCAGATGAAAACCTGGAGAAGTTGTTACTTGTGGGAATGTCACCAGCTAGATTGTTGTAAGATACGTTTCTGTAAGGTGATACATTGGTTTAGTTAAACATCTCTTTTGTCAACATTATCCTAACACTTTGATTGGGAAAATGACAAACTTACAATTCTGTTAGACTTAGGCAGCTAATCAGCGACGTCAGATCCCCAGATAAATTGTTGTTCTCAAGTCTCCTGCATAAATTTCATCGTTATACCATGAAGGGAACATTCGGAGACATGCGTAAATCTTCAAATACTTTAGCAGACAGAACACAAGCCATAATGTCACTATAACAAGATTAAGGTAAAAGCGGGGCAGATATCACTTCATGACATGACCAAGCCACTTGAGAAAATACTAAGAGTAGCATCCATAGGTCATGAATATAAACATGCGGCAGGAAGTTAAGAACGATTGATGGAAAATTCCACCAAAAAGTTTCAGTTCAGAACTTACAAGGAGAGAAGATTTTGAAGTTGACTCAGTTCTTGAGGAATGAACCCAGAGAGCTGGTTGTGTGAAATATCTCTACAGTATAGCAACATAAAGACAAGAATTAGAATAGAAAACTAAAGTTCATGCATTCAAAGAAGAGCTGCTGATCAACACATCACTGCTCCCCAACCTAGAAAGGTACAAACATTTCAGAACCACTTACATTTCCATTACACTTCTTAAATTGCCAAATTCAGCTGGAATGAATCCCGTTAAATGATTCCTACTTAAATTTCTATAGATTGACAAGAAGAGGTCAGTCAGTGATTTCAGCCCAAAGAAGTACGATTGATGATTAACCAAAATGAGATAAAGATGATACATACAGCTTTAGGAGATGTTCCAGATCGCCAAAGGATGAAGAAATCGTGCCACTAATTTTGTTATTCGAAATGTCTCTGTGCAGAAACTATGAGTTAGTATGAGAAATACAGAGAACGCTGAGTGAAAATTAGATCTCTTATACTTACAACGTATCCAAATTGCCAATACGAGACAGCTCAACTGGTATAGGACCTCGTAGATCATTTGAGGAAAGATTCCTGCAGATGGTCAATACTATGAGAAGCAAATATATACACTACTCCTGAGATTTGACTGCCAAAGGAAGCAAATTATATGATCACCGTTCTCATGAACAGAGAAATAGCTTTTTGGCAACTTGGATTGTATTGTTGAACAAAAAGAACAAATCAACTTACAAGTAAGTCATACTCTCTAGCCTCTGGAAAGATGGGGGAATAGTTCCATTCAACTTGTTGCCATGCACATTTCTGAAACCAACAAAATATGTCTTAACGAATAGCAGATACTTCTGAATGGAATCAGAGTTTAGTTTATGTTTTCTTACAGGCTGTTGAGATTTGTGCAAGAGCTAAGATTGTCAGGGATCGGTCCTCCGAGATTGTTGTTAGCCACATTTCTGCAAGCCGTAAGTAAAAGAATGAGGACTTGAAAAAAGACATAACACATTCATTTCGGAACAGAACGAAAAAGCTTACAGATCAAACAAATCGGTGAGTTTCCCGAGCTCAGCTGGAATATTCCCAGCAAGATGATTATCATTCAGTTCCCTGCAAAGGACAAAAATAAAAAATACATCAACAAACAACTGAAGTCATAAACCATAAGCCCTAAATGCATGTCAAGATTCCACATCAATTGAGCTCAGCTGGAAAATTCCAAGTAAGATGATTATCATTCAGTTCCCTTCAAATGCAAAGACTTGCATCAAGGAAATAATGTACTTAAGTGCATGTCAAGATTCCACATAATTAAAAGATAAGGAGAGAGATGTTACAGATAATGGAGCTTCGTCATATTGCCGAGCTCTGCCGGAATGGGCCCAGTGAGCTTATTACTATGCAGGTACCTGTTTGCCATAAGAGACACCACTCACCAAAGTTAGAAATCTCATAAAATGTGTAAGTTGTGCTAAATTCTTACATGCCATAAAATAAAAATAAAAAATGCAAAAACGATGAGATCAAGCATATTGGAACCTGCCTTCTAGATTATACTACTGATGATATAACTTAACACAAGTTAGTATATGTATTAGCAGTTTCTTCACTTCACATTTTAGGACTTATGTAACAGGAATTTTACTTGGTGCTGCTAATGGGAAAAACAGAAAGAGAGAGAGAGTAGTAAGAGTATACTTACAACTTCTCAGTATAAGTCAGATTCCCTAAGATAGAGGGGATTGGACCAGTTAACATGTTGCAGCTCAAATCTCTGATTTAGATATGAGAGAGAAAGTTAGAAATAAAGGCATAATTGAAAAAGAGAGCAAAAATCATGTGATAAATATCCTCCTTCGAAAAGAAAGTGTGTGAACTTGGTTTGTGAGAAAGCTAAAGTTACTTACAACACAGCAAGCGCCTGCATCAGACCAATTACAGGTGGAATGGGACCTGATAGCTGATTACCCTGTAAGGACCTGGAAATGACAACCATAACAATTGAAGGAACGATACAGAAGTAAAACAACAATTCATTGAAACCCACATAAGACAGTATGAAAATGCAAAATCACTTCAAGAATACATACAATGTTGCTACTTGAAGGAAACCAATGTTAAATGGTATCTCTCCAGTGAGATGATTGTATGACAGGTCCCTGCCAAGTAATAAGAAAGAAACTTTAGTAGCTATCCACATAGAATTTAAAACATTTAAGCATTCAATGAGAAGGACATAATACATACAAGACCTGGAAGGCTGTGCAGTTGCCTATTGTTTGAGGTATGCTGCCAGTTAAACTGTTGTTTCTCACATCGCTTCAAATGCAAAGATTTCATTAGGCTGAGCGCATAAGTTCAAATTGAGAAAGGGAATAAATGATAGTTTTTAAGTGGAAGTAAAGATCACTTACAAATACCATAAACCAGTCAGCTGGCACATATCTGGAGAGAGTGTGCCCACCAAATTGTTACCACGCAAACCACTGAGAATAGAGTAGAATAACAGATGAAGCATTGAGAACCAACTACCGGCTGAAATCTGAAAGAATTAAGAGTAAAAAGTACTCACAGATATTGCAGCACTTCATTCCAGTAAATTAGTCTTGGTATTTCCCCACTAAGATTATTCTGTGCCAAATCTCTAGAACCAATGGTGTAAGATGGAAATCCTTCAGTTGTAAGTTCTTTGGATAGGAACTTTGAAGGCAGTGAGAAAAAGGATGGCACGATAACTTACAAGACCTTCAAATTTGGAATCTGAGATAAGGTCGACGGGATTGGCCCAATCAGTCGATTATTTTTCAGAACACTGAAAGAATAGAAGATAATTAGTGTCACTTAGTTAAGCACAAGTTCTACAAATGTATTTGAACTTACAGCATTTCCAGTTGCTTCAACTTCGAAATGGAAAATGGTATGTCTCCATAAATCTCATTAAACGATAGATCCCTACAAACAACATTCCATCAGTTGGCTTACGTCAAAGATATTGAACAGTGTCCAACTCAATGGGACTTACATATTTATTAACGAAGAGCAATCACCAATCTCATCTGGAATTTGCCCTGAAAGACTGTTCCCCCTCAAATCCCTGTTCAAAGAATACCAATGTTGGATCAAAATCAACTATAAGACAGTCTCTTTGAACAACTTACTTCTGTTGGGAGATTCATGAAAATGGAACAGAAAAGTTCTAAAGAAATTTTAGAAGGCTCAAGGGAGTGAGAACAGGTATAAAGAAGAGAGAAGTACAAAGTTTGCAGGCTTTTGAGGTTCCCGATTGAGGGAGAAATTTCTCCATCCAGATTGAGACCTGAAAGATTACTGGGACAAGAAAACAATTGGAAAAAAGGAGATGAACAAGTTAGAACAAACTTCACACTGGATTTTGAAACCTACCCACAAAAACTCTAACAAGAAAAAAATAATGTAGCTTACAGAGAGATAACATTGAGAGTGGCATTGTCACAGGTGACACCTCTCCATACACAGAAGTCTGATGAAGGTGAGCTTGTCCAATCATAAAGAACGTTATCCACATCCCTGAATGATTTTTTTATCTCTAGCAACGTTGCTCCTTCAGCATAAGAAAACATGTAACTAAAGATCTTAAGTCTCCATAGACATCAGAGACAAAGAATAATGTAAGCATAGCAGAGCATTTCAGAAAGACCCAATAGTTTTCAAAACAAGAGATTCCTAGCACTAGTTTCAAAGATTAGATTTAAAAAATGAAAGAAATGCATGGAAACTGTTTAAATAACATTATAAAAAACCACAAGCCTCCTTGAAAAAGGGTGTCTAAATAATGCTTCAAAAAGTACATAACAACCGCCAAATTCACTGATTAAACGCATGTTCTTGGATAAACTTCTTTCTTTCTACCAAGCACTCAGAGAGTTGAGAATAGAAGAGTGTTCATCGTTCATCCTGTTTTGATTACCAAGGGCATTTCAAAGTTCAAGTTCTTCATCTCATTTGTTCATGGTAACTTACCATCATCAGAGTCCACCACACCAACGGTAGCACAGAAAAGAAAAGCCAAAATAACAAGCTCGACAAGAAATGCCATGGCTGCCCTCTTCACAGTCTTCATTTTACTCAATTTTTGCAGTGTCCATGGCTGGCTAGTAATAAGAACCTGGAACCTCTTAAAACCAACACCAAAATGAAAAAAGAAAGAGAACCCTCGTCTTATCTCAAGGAAATTAAAATGCTGTGAGGCTGTAATGGGAGAGACATTGTTGAGTTTAAGAGGAAAAAATTTTGAATACCCCTTTAGAGTAACTGGATTCTTATGATAGACGAGAGAAAAAGCTTTAGCCGTTCAATCACATCGCAAAGCAATAAACAACTGAAGAGAAATGGAGAGAGAAATGGCGAAATTACAGAGGATGAAGGAATGAATTATTTCGCAGATAAAGATAAAAACCCATCTGCCATAACTCTGTTACAAAACCTGCAACTTACACAGAAACCCTTCAACCCATTTCCTTTTTTCTCTCTCTCTCTTTTCATTTCTGGTTAAAATTTTGCAAATGGGAGCTCACAGTAATAAGGTGTCGCTTTCTTGGTTGCAGAGATGGGTAATGGAAGGAACCCATTTGGGTGTTGCTGCTGCTGCTGACAAGGACGCTATTCTATTGTTTTTGCTGCAGAATTGAGCCTTAAACTCAAGAAAATTATTAGATGATTATGATTTGTAGTTTTGTTATTTTCACTGTTCATAGTTTATGGTTTATACAGTGAATCTGAATTTACTTGCATTACACTGTCCTGTCTGTCCCAACTCTCTTTATTTCTCTCCTCCCCCACTTGTGATACCCCAAAAAGCAGAGTCTTTTGTATTAGTTTATGATTTGAAGATTAAGATAACTATGGAGGGAAATCTTGTTCTTGTGTTGATGGACTTCAAGTTAATTCCTTTTTAGCATCTGTTGTACTTGTATTCAACCCTTTTGAAAACGATTCGTCCATCTCGTAGTCGTTCGTTATTTTTCTTAACGTTTAGAGTTATTGATATCTCTAAAGCTACTTGCTACTTGGGCACTATGAAAATGTTAAAAAATGGTTGAAGGACAGTTCGTATGGTTAAGAATAATAACTGTCATTTATGTTTCGATGGATTATCAATTCTAAGTTTTGTTTCAAGATCTCGATAAAATATCCACTTGATATTCCAAACTGATACAAACTTTAGATTTCAAATTTGTGCATGGATTACATTACAACAAAATGTACAAGGCCAATTTGCTTCATTTATTAAATAAAAACAAAGCATGTTCCTCTACGGCATGCAAATAGCATGATAGCATCATCTAAAGTCCTACACGAACAATAATCTGTCACATTTGACAACATACTAAACCTCCCACATTTAAATGTATCACTATCTCCCAAATCTACAAACAATAACTAATCTTTTATTTGGATACTCAATGATACGTGTCATGAGTATCACACAGCGTTAGAAATCCATCAAACATATACTCCTTACATCACTCGTAAACCTATCTCACATTAGCAAAATGGCATTTTGGAAATAAGATTAACAAATTAAGACATGTTACGTAATTTGTACCATAAAAAGTGGGATGCATACAATAATTATATAAAAATGATTAATTAGAGCATATGATAAATGAGTTTTATAACATGAGGAGTCAAAATCAAAGATAATATAATAAAGAATCAAAGAGGATGTTTCTATTCCAATCAAACTAAAGTTAAAGAAAGAGAATCATTTCCAAAAGCCTATAACTATTATTAAATTAATAAGGGACTTAGGATCCAATCAAAACCAAGCATTTAGATTTTATGGTAATTCCAATAAATAATAATTAATAATAATAAGCATTTTGACTTCCAAGTAATAAAATCATATTATAAATTAATAATAATGATTAATTCATGTAATTATAAGAGAGATGTGAGGGTAAAATGGGAATATTAGATAAGGATGGGCAGAGGATCTGCCAGAGTTGGGCCCACAGCCCATCAAGAGACTGATTGATTATCTTAGCATCATGAAGATAGAAAAGTGGTCTGTTTTGGGTTAAATTACCAATATAGTCTTTTTGTTTTTTCAATATAGTTTCCATTTTGTATTTTTTTTCTTTAAATTTCCAAATAATTATATAATGTAATTTCAAAGTTAGCCATTTGTGATATGACTTCCTTTAGGTCCATTTTGGTATTACAGTTTAAAACACGATTTAGTATACGTTTAAGAGTTCAAGTCACTCTCAACTATCAGTAGTTATCCTAATGGTAAAATTGTCATTCGAATTTCACTTCTTACATTTGTTTTTTCTATATTATTTTTACTAAATTATAACGTTCTTATTAACAAAATTTATGAATCCGACGTTGTTTTGAAATTTTTTAATGTGGAGATTATGATTTTGGTAGCAAAGTATAAATTGAAAAAAAGGTAATATCTATAGTGTTTACTCGTGTCATTAAGAATTGGGTTAATTGTTTATTACACAAAGAAAACGATAGTATACTACTTTAAAAAGATTTTTTAACAATATACACTTTCAATGTCATACTTATGATGTCTTTGAATTGTAAAAAGAAAAGATGTTTGATAAGTCTCTCAATTTTCAAACTGTGTTTAATGTATATAGATTCACAGACGAGTATAAAATCTGTTTTTAAGCTAAATAAAGTACATGATTAATATGCATAATTGATAATTTATAGATTTATTTAAAATTTATAGATTCAAATAAACCACGAAACATTAAAATAAGTTTAAATATGTCAACACGTATATCAATTAATTAAAGCTAAACATATAATAATGTCGTAAGTTAAAATATAATTTTGTCTCCTATACTTTTGAAGGATATTAAATTTAGTTCAAAAAGAGAAAACTGACCTAAAAATTAAAGAAAATTATTTAAAATATTCCTAAAATATAGGAAAATATTAATTTCTATTAATTCGATTGATCATTGCTAAAACTATAATTGAAATTTTGCTCTCTAAATTA
This sequence comes from Cucumis cinereus, assembly GCA_037974625.1. Taxonomy (NCBI): domain Eukaryota; kingdom Viridiplantae; phylum Streptophyta; class Magnoliopsida; order Cucurbitales; family Cucurbitaceae; genus Cucumis; species Cucumis cinereus. The sequence goes on from JBBPDJ010000021.1 coordinate 1,125,989, forward strand.
ATTTAAATTATAAAAAGGTAAAAAAGAAAATTAACATTGGGAAAGTCAATTGGTCCCGTCCATTCATCACTGACATAGCTTCTGATTGATTTAGGTGGGTCCCACTACATGTCCGAAAAACCTGACAGTCCTTAGACGGCAATTTTAACGCCGTTATACGTTGCTGTCAGAACAAATTTAAAGGATCAAAATAATAATAATTATCAAGACATGGGGGAGTTTAATAAAATAATAATATTATAGTTATAAAGTTAACTGTCGATTACCGATATTGTTAACAGTGTTTGGATAACTAACTGAAGGCGGAGTTTTGTATTTAATTGGGTTGTAATGACATGTCTCCTAGGCTATGGTGTGTTTCTTTTTAGGGTAACAGCTCGGTCACCTTATTAAAACTTTACCTTTTCAACTTCCTTGGGTCCCACTTCCTTTCCGTATCCTGCCAGCTGGCCATTCCTCTGCCACCTGGATGAACCCTTCTTTCACAAACATAACCAAACTAACTATTAAAAAAATAAAAAATAAATAAGTGAAAATTAACATTTTTGTAACCAAACTAACTATTAAAAAAATAAAAAATAAATAAGTGAAAATTAACATTTTTGTCCTGAGTTTTGATCAATTCGTGTATTTAATCTTTAAGTTTTCAAATTAATCATTCTAGTCTCTAAGTTTTTAAGAATAGGTTTAAAAGGTATTTTTCAATAAAAAAAATCATTAAATTTAACATAAAAAATTAAAATTAATATTTTTTTAATCTTTATCTTTTCTCTCTTCTCTTCCTAGTTTTCTCTCTTCCATTTAAAAACTCATAAACTAAATGCACGTATTCACAAAAATTCAATGACCAAAATGGTATTTTTCTCAAAAAAATTATTATTATTATTATCTTCACTTTAATTTATCCTCATTTTCAAATTTCATCTATTTAGAACTCGATGGTACATCTTCAACAAATTGGTACTATGATCAAATTACCTTTATTTTTTCTTCTTTAAAACAAGTCAACTATTCTTGATTTATCGATGTTTTTATATATCTATCCTTTCGAAGATTTGCTATTTATGTTGTTTTAAAACTTTATATTTGTGTTTAAAACAATGGTTGAGTCAAGATTTTCATTAAATGAATGTGAATAAAGTATTATGATGATAATAGATACGTATTACTGGTAACATAAGTTATTTATTTCAATTGTACTCAAAACTTGAAATTTCTTGTTATAACTCTAGCTATTATTACTTCTTCAAAAAAATGAAAAAATAAATTATTATAATGACAAAATTGTTGAAAATATTTACAACGTCAATGATAGGTGTCTATCAATGTACCGATAAATGTCTGTCAGTATCGGTCATCTTTGATATAATGTAAGATTTTGCTATATTTTATATCATTTTACTACATTTGAAAATGATGAGGAAAAAAAAAACTAAATTTTATGAAAACATAGCAAAGATCAGATAAAACATATCTTAACTATTACATGTACGTGTTAGCGACTACAAAGACGATTATCTAATTGTGGTTGGAAACCGTACGTTTATCCTTACCAAAAGAAAATAGTACAAAAAATAAATGGAAAGGTTTATAAAAGCAATGTCTTAATTAAGAGTCTTAATCACATTCAGAGGATTAACGTCAATGTACTAATGATTTGTTTAGAAATTAAATCCATATTTTATTTCCATTTTATTTATCTTTGTGATTTATTCGAGAGAGTTGACTAAATTAAATGGGATCCATTATTGACTTCTCAATTTTGGTAAACCTTCCTTTTATTTTATGATAGTATTGATATGTAATTTACGTGAAACTTCTAGAGGATTGTACTATGAAAATAAGTGTTTCATTTTTTTTAAGAAAACAAGTATATATTTTTCGTGATAAAATAAATAATAAAATTGTTTTCAAATATGTAAAATGAATCAAAATATTTACAAAACATCACAATCTATTAGTGACGAACTAAGATAGACTACTATATGTGTCTATCATGATATAGATAGACAAAAATATTAATTTGTCGTAGTTCGTCATAGATAAACTGTGATATTTTGATATATTTGTAAATATTTTTTGAAGTTGTGTCGTTTAAAATAATTTTTAAAAAATCAAATTACATTCTTAAATTTTGAACATTGTTATTTACGTACAAATGATTTGTTTGACCACTTAATTAAACTTTCAATATGATAAATGCGTGTGTGATTATTCCAGTAAGATCAAACTCAAAATTTTTGTTATAATCAAGTCTTATAATCACGTGGAGACTATACCTTAAACGAAGACGTAGTGATCTGGACTTTTGTAATTTATTGTGAGACTTTATATTTATATATATATATATGTTAAATATAAAATAAAATAAAAATAAGAAAGATATTAATTGTACGGCATCACCCACATGAGTGAGGCCAGGCGAAGGAGAAAATCAATTTATTTTTGAAAAATGGGAAAGAAAAAGGGGGTTAAAATATGTGATTGGTGGGTGACGGAAGAAGGTGCAATGGGGGGGGGGGGGGGGTGATGATAGGAAAACTGTTTGGACCCACAAATCACATGCAAATGCAAAAGACCCCATTTCCAAATGAATTACTCAACTCAACCCAACCAAGCTGCCTCTCTTCCCACACCATCACACTCACGTGCCTATTTAATTCTATTATTTAAAACCCCTATTTAATGCTTTTCCCTTTTCTTTTCTTTTCTTTTCTTTTTTTTTTTTGCCCTCCTCTAAAAAGCAATCCACATAAATAAATACTAAATTAATACCAAATTAAATACTCCAATTTTTAGTTTTAACTATAAATTATAAATTAATACCCTAAACCCAACATCCTATACTCTTCTTCTATTACTATAATATTAAATAAACTTGACTACTTCCATAAAAATTACATTTCTTTTAGTTCAAACCACTTGTCGTGTTAGAGGTTTTCTGTGTCTAATCTCAATACACGTGTAAATTCTAACCCGTCATTTATCTTGTGTCTAACTTTATTTTGAGTTCAATTGTCTTTCAAAAAGTTACCTTTTTTTTTAGTTTTCAAAAATTTGATTGATTTTTGGAAACATTGTTGAAAGTACTAACAAAGAAAAAAAAAAGAAGGTGGAATAGACTTTTATAGATTAAATTTAAAAAAATATTAAAAGTAATGATTACCAAACGAGCCTAACCAATTCAATTAATTTTATATATTTTCATGGTGAAAAGTGAAAACCTTACCACTCATTTTATTTCATATCTGGACAGAGATTGACAACATTATTGCCTCAAAAAAAAAAAAAAAGAAAAAAAGCATGGGTTATTGGAAGTATTATCCATTTTGATATTTCCACAGTTTTCTTATCCCAAACATCCTTTCTGCCTATAAAATATATTATACATACAGATCAGTAGATGAGATAAAAAAATGAAAGTGATTAAATTATCTTCCTCATCTACAGTACCTCGACAGAACAAATTCAAAATTAAAATAAAATATAGAAACATCATGGGATATATTTTGGAAAAGAAAAAAAAAAAAAGAAAAAAAAGAGAAAAAACTTAGTACAATTGAAGATTAAGACATAATGATTGAAAATATCTTTTAAAAGTAGAGTTCAAAAAGAAAGTGGGTAATCATATCCATCCATACCCATGTACATAAAAATCTTACAGCATCCACTTTCATTGCCAAACACACATCCCTGGGTGTTTGGGAGTGTGATTATCGAAAATAAGAGAAGTGTTGGAATGCATATCGAATTGAGAGTGAAACAAAAATGAAACTGTAAAAAGTGAAAAATGATTTGGAAACGACATGAGTTTAATATCACAATTCGGACTCAAAACGCTCAATCCAAACATGAATTTTGGATTGCATTACAATGCATTTCAATTTCATTAGAGTGTCCAAACACCCCTAAATGAGGAAAAAAAAGACCCTCTAATGTTACTTAGATTGTTAAATTCACAAGTAATCTAACTTCTTACACATGGTTGCACAACAATCAAGATGTATTTTTGTTTCCCTCACAAAGTAATGCAATTTCTATAATGATCATTGATCACATGCAGTGAAACTATTCATATTCATTGTGTTTCAAATTTAAAGCTGTGCCTTTCCATACCCATATATAAGCAAAAACCTTGGTCAGAGATAAAATCAGAAAAAGCACTGAAAAGTGAGGAATGATACTTAGAATCTACATAATGCATATGCATTTAAGATAAAATTTCAGGACAAAACAAGATAAGGTTTCAATAAGAGAATATTTGTTTTACCAATCAGGCAATGGCCCATTAAATTCAATGGTTTCAATATCAAAAATAGGAAGAATTCCCATTGCCTATTCGGCCAACCTCCATCCTCATAAAAATAAGCAATGTGGTATTTTTTATGGTTGAAGCAAGATATTATTTCAAATCACGTGAGTTTTATTCATTCATATTATTAAAATTGTGGATTTGTGTGTGTGAGAGAGAGAGATCCCTCCAGATTTGTCCAAAGCTATAAGAAATTGAAGCACAGAGAGAGTCATGGATATGCACTTCACTGACCCGTTTGATGTCCAGTTGACTCTATAATTTATTAAAATGGGAGCTACTTAACATCTTTAGTCTGGCAATCAGGTAGATTTTTGAGCTTCTTTGGGGGCATGGATCTGCAAAAGTAAGGAGTTGGTGACGACAAATATTGAACTTAGAGCCATAAGCCCACCTGAAAAAGGAAAGAGAGCAGTCATTTTTTAGAGTTTGTTTTCAAATATAGCAAAAATGTAACTGTCTATCAGTGATAGTCACTGACAGAGTACTGATAGATGATAGTGGTTTATCGATGTCTATAACAAAATAACTTCGGGAATGTTATGAGAAAGAATTGCTTTTGTTTCTCTTCACTCGTTGTGGAGTGCTTAATTTAACTATTAAGAGGAGATTGGAGAGATCAGTATGCATCTACCTGAAAGGGAAGGAGTCATTGCAAAGTCAAATCCTGGGAGCAGCACTCCAGCTGCTATCGGAATGGCAACGGCATTGTAAGCTATTGCCCACGACAGATTCTGGTACACCTTAGACATTGTTGCTTGTGCTAGTTCCATTGCGTCAACAAGCTGCCAGAAAGCGCATGCGGAGTATTCAAAGTTATGAAGGAGAATGTTTGTGGTTCGTATTTTTGGTGTTGGGGTTTTGTTAAACAATGAAAACTTCCTACTGTGTTGGAAAAAAATGATTCCTCTAGAAAAACCATTGCACCTAAAGACAAGCACCCAAAAAAAATACATGAACATGCCATAGAATGAGTTGTTCCGTCTTCTGAGACAAAAATCTTTAAACAGTAAGGAACTGACGATTTTTTTTAATAGGAAACAAATACGAATATTCAGAAGAACAAACAGTCTAACACCCTAAGGGCAAGGGGTAGAGATTACTCCTCTCCGCCAAAACAACTAAAGAAGATTCTTCTTAATAATCATTAGAATATTCTAGACTCTACCAGTATATTCAAAAGAATTTAGAACTACACAACCGGCAGTATCCGGCCTCTATCTTTCGATGTTAACTGGTGTAATGAAAGGAGAAGAATAATTGTACCCCAAAGTGAAATATGCAACGTAAGTAATTATGACATATTACACCTTAGTTTTGAATGTCTACAAGAGCAATGCTGAAAGACTGAAGTTACATAAATCAGATTATGAAAAATTAACCAAAAGAAAGAAATTGGAACAAAAGGTATTGAGAAAATGGTAGTAGTACCTGAGATATTCTATTTCCAAGAAGTAAAATGGATGCGGCATTCGAAGCAGCATTTTCATGGGATTCAAGCTGCAGAGCAATCCCAACATCGGAAGAAGCCAAAGATGGTGCATCATTTATACCATCGCCAACCTATGAAAACCAAAAGGCAGGTGAGATATGGTAGTTAAGGCTACACAAGATTAAAAGGAAGGGCTGGTTGGTTATAGAGGATCCTATAACTATTTGGTTGTTCAAATGGATGATTAAGATTCATGATAGTAAGACTTTAATGGAAATATCTACCTTACTTTAAGCGATTGAATATCAATTATAAACACAAATCAGGAATAAGATAACAATTTCAAATCATTCAATGGGAAGAACTTCCATTTTTACATAGTGCCACAATGGCCATAAACGTTGTTACTTGTGAGAGTAAAATGAGCAAGTAAACTCTAGCAAGCAATTCATCAACTTGTAAAACAATACCATAGCAACTCGATGTCCAGCAGTTTTCAGAGTGGAAATAAGGTCAGATTTGCCTTGAGGAGTCAAAGATGAGTGAACGAACTCCTTTTCCATACCAACTGCGTTGGCTACACTTGCAACTGCCTCTTCCCTATCTCCAGATAAGAGGACTGTTCTGATTCCCTTCTTCTGGAGTCTTAAAAATAAAACAACAGATTAACCACGTGGACACAATGTTCAGTCTAACTGACAACTTATATAAACTATTCAAATAGAAAACAACATCCTGGAAAAGTTTTGAGAATCCAAAGCAATTGGCATCGTGATAATAACAGTTTTCAGGTGTTCCCCTTTTCTCGAAGTCACAAGACAGAAAACAGGGTGAATGCTATTCATAAATTCGTTTGGATCTCAAGCAAAGAGTTGGTTGCTAATCCAACTGTTGCTGCTAAGTACTAGGAATTTACTCATGGAAATGGAAATGTATAATTCACGATAGCAGATTGTTCAGAAAGTCGATAGATGAAAATGAAATTACCTATTAACAGTGGATTCAGCATCATAGCGCAACTGATCAGATATTACAATAGCACCAATGATACCCTCTCCTTCGCTTCCAACATAAACAACTGTTTTTGAATTATTTGAAGACGATATCCCCTCTAATGACCGATACACAGAATGCTCAAGATTTTTAAGATCGGATGTACTTGCTTTTTTCTCAAATCGATCATTAACCCATTCTAACGAACCAACAGCAACTAGTCGGCCATTTACATTGGCAAAAGATCCAAAGCCTGGTTCTACCAGTTGCCCTCTTGTGACTGGAATGGTCAAATTCAAAGATTCTGCTTTATCTATGATAGCTTTTGCAATTGGATGTGAAGCAGTTTTCTCCACTGCAGCAGCCACTTGAAGAATTTCTGCTTCTCCATAAACAAAAGAAACCACAGAAGAGACAGTAGGCTTTCCTTCAGTAAGCGTTCCTGTCTGAAAGTTGAGAAATTAGGTGAGACTGAAGAACATTGCTATAGAATCTAGGAAAACTTACATTCCTTTTCTTTTTCTTGAATAAGAAACAATCAAATTTAAAAAAGCAATTTAGGATAATTTTAGTGAAAGTTTCATGCAGTTGTCTGAGTGAGAGTTAATGTGGAAATTGCAATAACATAAAATAATCACCTTGTCCAAAGCAACACAATCTATGTTTGCAAGACGTTCCAATACATCTCCTCCTCTTATTAGAAGTCCTCGTCTAGCCCCTGATCAGTTTGTAGTGCACAACATAAAAACTCCAACAAGGGTTTTAATTTATTTATTATTTTAATATTATGAGATTTAACACTTAAGAAGGTGGAAGTGGAATGAGATAAATAGTAATCTCAGTTGTGCAAATAAGAAACAAAGAGCAAACTCAGACGCATAATTCAAATATGAGCAATCAATTTGGACAGCATCAACTTAAATACAAGCATGAAACCAATCTCAAAATGTGCCAGTAGATACATCATATGTGAACAAATTCTGTGCTCCTTTTAACTTCATTGAGAAAATAGTCTCTCAATCCCTCTTACCCTTATTGGATCTGCTCCTAGGATTTTCTCTTTCATTTTTATTGCACTACATTTTAATGACTTCCAGATTCCACTATGGACTATGGTCGGATTCATGTCATTCAAAGTTCTTAAGAAGGCTGATCAAGGAGAATGTTTATACACACACACACACACACATATAATCTATTCACATTTCATGTCAATGTTAAACATCCCAATAATTTCATTATTTTTAAGAAAAGAAATTGAAACTCACCAAGGGAAGTGCCAACTAGAATTGCCGTGGGAGTGGCTAGTCCAAGTGCACATGGGCAAGAAACTACCTGAGAAAGTACCAGTTCGCCAGCAGCACAAAACAATGCAACTTTAATTTTTTTTCCCGTGGTAATAAAAGTACAAAAACTTCACCTTATTTATCACTACAATGTGATGTGGGTTAACCCAGGATTAGCATATACACATTTACTTTATAAGAAATATGATACCATAGATCTAAATTTTCCACCATGTTTCCTGTAATCTTTTGAAATACATTTCTACTAACAATCCAATTTGGCCATCGCCAAAGTTATTTTCTCGAAATAAGGTGAGTTTGGAAATACTTTATGCATGCATTTTTGTTGGAACACACTTATAATGAGAGAATCCTATTAGGTTCTTAACATGATGGGGAAAAAAACTGTTCTTTTAGATTTTACATTCCAAACGGATTGCTATTATTTTTTCAAACCAAAACACTGGTGCCAAACTTAGAAAAACAATTCTGACTAGATGAAGATATCTTGTCAAGATTCAAAAGCATTCGTTCTCAAACACAATAACTTAAAATACATATTTTGTCGTCGATGAATTTGATATTTATAAACCTGAAAAAAGAAATTTGCCTCTCTTAAGAAAAATAAGAAATGAAATATTTTATCAATAAAATTGGAAAATCGTACAAATAACAATCAATGAGGGAATTAATGACATAAAAGGTAGTTATGACAAGGGAAAAGAAACTAAATCAACTTATATAGATTTCACATTCCTACTCCAAAAGTAAACAAGTTTCTTGTCTCTATGACCGACTCCAACTCGAAAATCCAATCCATGGGCATAAATTAGAGAGGTATTTTGTGAATGCATACTTTGGGATGTCCCATACCCACCCTCCCTCTCTAAATAGATTTCACATTCCTACTCCAAAAGTAAACAAGTTTCTTGTCTGTAGGACTGTCTCCAACTCAAAAATCCCATCCATGAGCATAAACTAGAGAGGTATTTTGTGCATACGCGTACTTTGGAATGTACCACACCCACCCTCTCTCTCTATATTTAGTTTTCTATTTATGAAAAGCAAGAAGAACAATTGTACATCAGAAACCAAAGATCAATCAACCAACATGATAAAAAGAAGAAAAAGAAGGAAAAAAGTCAAGAATGTATAAAATCATTAATGTTTTATTTCTCAATATCTTAAAAAATCCCATTCATTCTACTCAACCCAATAAAATAACACACACACACACACAGAGAGAGAGAGAGAGAGAGAGAGAGAGGACAAATTCCTGGAGCCCCACTACCAAAATATCCCAAATAATGGAAGATGCTTCTTTAGGCAATTCGACTAGTAGACCAAAATAGCAGCTATTAGAATCCAAACTAAAGAAAAACATGCGTCTATGCATAAGAAACAAACCAGAAGACAATAGATGAGACTACATAGTGTACACAACAAAAGCTCAACACCCACTTACCAAGACATCAACTGAAAGTTTCAAGCTTAAAAGCAAGGGATCTCCATCTGGTCCAGCAATATCATTAATCAAGACATCAGGAAAAATATGGGTACCAAAGCAGTACCTGGAAATGAATTGTTACCATATAAATAAACAAAGAAATTGCAGTGAAACACTCTTTACAGTTGAGTTAACTCTATAGATATGTTATACATTTCTCAAGGAGCTTTCATCATTTTTTAATCATGTTAGCATATACAAAGTTCATTGATAACTCACCCAAATTCTTCTTTGGCCCTTCATCACCCTTTTGAGACATGGAACACACAGTTTCATCAAGTAGAAGAAAATGAAAAAGTGCATGCTTACCAAAATGTAAATGTTGCCGCTGAGAGGGTTAATACAGTGTACACAAATGGCCCGGCTATGGAATCTGCAAGCCTTTGAATAGGTGCTTCATGGCCTTGCGCATCCTCAACCTGATGGTTACATATAAAGCTTAAGTATGGGTTCATCTGGGAAATATTTGTCCCTCCTTCACTCAGCAGTTTTAAGCATCAATCTTTTCTATGCATGTGCAGTGGAAAGGAATTTGTATGCTAAGTCAACTCAAATTGAGCTGATAGAATTTGGTGAAAACGTTTTGCCAAGCTAGTTTTTAATCAAGCCACCTAGAGCAAAATCATTTCCCTTTTTAAGCAACTAGAACACAAAAACAATCACATCAAACGGTGAACCCTCCAACTGCATACCTGATAGTACCAAAACTGTACTAGATGCCTAAATGAAAATATAACAATCGTGGTCATTAATTTTAAAAGATGGTTCATTAAAAAGGAAATGTACCATTATGCATTCATGTAACACTGTAAAAATATAAATTTAAGAAAATGGTTCGCTTACCATTCTAACAATCTTGGAGATTGTTGAGTTCAAGCCGGTAGAAGACGCTTCAATTCTCAAAGGGCCATCCTAGAATATATCAATTTTGATTTATGCCCAAAAAAAGTGTCTTCTTTGAAATAAGATGGCAAATCACACTTCTGTGTAAGTCTGAATAAACATGCCTTTTGAAATTCTAAACATAAAGGAAAAATCATACCCAGTTCACAGTTCCAGCTGAGACCGTAAGGCCTGCTTCCTTAAATACAGGGAGAGATTCTCCAGTAAGCATTGATTCATCTACAACACTTCTCCCCGCGAGAACTTTCCCCTATTCAGTCGATATAATTGTTAGCCAAGCATTTTAAAATCGTTCCCATCAATTGAATGGAGATCTTAGAAGAAGGAAGATGAGATTATCAGCTAACAAAGTCTCTTTATTTGGGTCCTCAAAAAAAGAGAAGTTGTTAGCTAATAATCTATAGTGCTTACATCCACAGGAATAGTCTCTCCTGGCAAAACTAAAACTGAGTCTCCAACCCGAATGTCATCAGTAGACACCTTAATGCACATTGCATCTGAGCAAAGCACATCATTTGTAGAGGAATTTCCTTCTGATGGAGTTATCACAAGTCGTGAATGAGAAGAGATCAATGACTGCCAAAACAGAAATATTTGATAAATAAGCAACATATGCCAAGCAACTAGGAGAAAAGAATACTAGAGCCACAAGCCTCAGACCCTAACAAGTTATACAGTCTAATTTATGTGCTAAATATAACAAAAGTAACTATTTGAACATTTGAAGAAACAAAAGCCTAATAGGTCAGAGGACAGAGAGAACTACGATTCAATAGATATAACTTTTGCCTCAAGGGTGATCAACATATATCTTAAAGCAAAGAGGCTTGGTCTTCAACTTTGTTCTTGTGATTGGCTGAAGTCCTGAAGTTTGAACATAATAATTCTTAAGAAGTTGAGACATTTAGTTATAAAAATATTGACTGCTGTATAAGTTCAAACTATCTTCCATTTTGACACTTTCTAGATGATTTATTGAACGTTGAATCCACCACTTGCTAAATTTTGGAAGGAATGACATGCAATTTTGTCATTGCCATATGAAAAATTTTTATCAGTAAAAAATTTCTTCTACAACGAAGATAGAAAGAATTTCCCAAGTGCTCAAAAGCATGTGGCAGTAAATACTTGATATTTAACCACGGTGATGATCCAATAGACATGCATTGCAATGTTTAATTATTTAAGATTTGACTGAAACTTACTAAAAGTTCATTCATATCACTGGAGGCCTTAACCCTTGCTCTTTCCTCCAGAGAACGCCCAAGCAGCACAAAACCAAGAAGCATGACCTGCACACTACAAAAAGGAGTTGCACTGAGAAATGCATAATCAAGAGTCAAATTCCATCTATTACCAATTGAATCATATTATACAGCTGAAGGTCGAGCAAGTCACCGGCTCATCAAAAAATGAAGCATCCCAGTCTAGTGCAGGATTAAGAAGTGAGACCTACAAGAGACAACAGTTTAAAATTCGTAAGCTAATATTAAAACTACTGCAATTCTTTTCTAATAAAAATAAATAAATAACCAGAGAATAGTCTGGGAGAAATTGAGATCTCTGACAAAGCGTCTTACCGCACTGATAATAAATGCAGCAACTGCTCCAAAACCCACAAGAGAGTTCATATTAGGTGATCCCTTCCTGAATGCCCTCAAACCATCAAAAAGTAATTCTGCAGCAAACTATCATTGTACGTCATAAAAGATCATAATGGCAAGTTTGGTGTGGTCATCTCATCAGCAGTAAGAAATACTACTTTCAACCCAAAAGGTCGGGAATACAAATAACTACTTGGCAAAGGCTTTTAAAATGATTATCAGCTATTTACTGGTTCAAAAAGAGTCTCCACACTCCTACAGGTAAATGACGCGATGAAAGGGATGATCGAACAAATAAATCTAACGCTAGTTCAATAATTCCGGCAGTACTAAGCAATCTTTCCATGATGCTAACACGATTCCTTGTCAGAAAGTAGCAATATAAACGATTAAATAAAGTAGATGAACGGACCTCGTCCTGGTCCTAGAAGAGCAACCAAAGCAAAACAACCCTTCACATAGGAGTTATGGAGTATCTCCATCAGCGGTCCTGAAACAACAAAATAAGTCAACTTAATTCAATTTGACTTTTATTGCAGGCTGGACGCTCTGGAAATGCTTAAAGATTGCCAGAAACACTAAATATTTGCTTAAAACCACTATTAAGCATGTCTCCAAAATTTACAACTCAAATTAATGAATTCCAAAACTTATGAAATTCCTGATTGCCAGTAGATTCTTTGTAATTCAGAAATCAGAATAGAGCCATCCACATGACATACATTTCAGTTAAGCAATGAATCATTAAACTAAAACGGCATTTCGATACAAGATTGCAAAATACCGCTGTGAATGTGAATCCCAAGAGGGTGCAAGATATGAGATGCGTGTGAGCCACAGCACAAGGCAACCAAAGTCCAAGCAACAGCCACCCGATTCCGACTCTTAATCAGCATTCTTCGTTTCTTCTCAACCATATCCTTCCATTTTCTCACATTCTCCGCCACTCCGAGCTCCGAGTTCCTCAAACTCGTCGGAAAACCACAATCCGTCAGTCTCCGCGCCAAACTCTCCGCCACATTCACCGCCAAATCAGCCTCCGCAACAACTTCACCCGATTTTAACCGAATTGCCGCTGTCTCAGTCAACATATTAACCACCACAGAGTCAACTCGTTCGTCGGACGAGAGAATCGATTTGACACGAGAGACACACGCACCGCACATCATTCCAGAGACATCAAGAAGAACCGAAGACTCATCGCGCCGCTCCTGTTGAAACAACGTGTTCTGTGCTCGAGGTTCGGCACCAAGGGAATTTGAAACAACGAAAGGATGCCCCAAGCATCTTCCAAAACGGCGTAGATACTGTTTCCGTACTTGAGTCTGAGGATGATGCCGTATGGGGAGAAATCCAGGCCTTGAGTCAAACAAAGAAGTATTAGATTTGGAAGCGGAGTGAAAGAATAGCCTCTGCTGAGACGACAGAGAGAACCGCGCTAAATCTGCCGCCATCAGAGCATCGAACCGGCGCCGGAGCTGGAGGTTTCAGGGAGGGAAGAAAATTGACGGCCAGTATTCAACGAGAAGAGCAATTGGTAGTTGAGTTGACTTGAGGTTGAAGATTCTCTTGGCTAATTTCCGGTATCAACTGCAGCTGCCACGTCATATCCTCTATCCATCCATGTTTTTTATTCTTAAGTTAGTAATTGATAATACATAGTGTCTTTTTTTAAAATAAATAAATAAATAAATAACCTCGTGTTCAAAATTTAATGGGGAATAGTCTTTTTCCGACGTCAGACAAGTGTGATTTTACTAAAATACCCCCACTTAAGTACATTTCGCAGGCCCCCATCTTTCCATCTTGATTCATTCCCTGCTCACGATCCACGCTTTCGATCCCGCTCAATTGATACAAAATTCCCGATTACGATCCACGTCCTCCGTTCCCGAGAGTAGTCGTGATCGTTGATATTAAAAATGTGAATTTCGAACATAAAGCCATTTTTCAATTAGACTCCAAATAAATAGTCATGTGAACAAAAAAATTCATAATACATCAGTTTATCTCATTCATAATTAACATGATCTTACATTTAAAAGTAGAAGATTCGATATCCATTTTCATAACTATTGAATTAAACAAATTGGTAATACATCATTTAACAAATCGAGATTTATATCGTAATTCTGAAAATAAACACGAAAAAAAAACTAGTGTCTTACTAAATTTGTAGTGAATATTATATTTTATCCTTCTTGTAATTAACTTACATTTTTATTTTTATTTTTTTTATTAGAGAGCCAAATTTGTCATTTATACATCTAAATAAAAACATATTTATTCTCGATTTGTAAATTATTAAATAGAGAAAATGCTTGGATTTAGATTTATACACTATTTCTAAATTATTAAATATATATTAATTAAAGTCATGAAAAATATTTAATCAAAACTGCATGCTAAAATACAATTAAATAGGTTCGGTTCTCCCCCCCCCCCCCCCTCCCTTTTAATTACTGTATATTACCAGAAATAAAAAATAATTAAATCATAATTCATCACGTTTCTTTCAAGTTTCAAATAGCTAATTAAAAATGTTGTCTAATTGTTTATTATCAAAGTTTTATTTATTTATTTATTTAATATTTATTTATCTATTCAAATCAGGCATGGTCACGTGCAGCATGTGACTTTCTACTCAACAGTCATCACTTGCATTGAGTGGTCTTTTCTATAAGCTTGGATCTCATATTTTAATAATCCTTGGTGAAAATACGAACTTCGATTTCTAAACTAATTAATAATGAAAGAAGTCTATCATATAAGAGGTATCGTCACATCGGTAAAGGTACCATGAGTGTAATTGTTCGATCAATTGACATAGATCATACTACTTGGATTGGTGAAATTCTAACGATCAAGGAGGGTTTAAATTGGCCTGCTAATTATGGTATACAAAATTTAACCGTTGAATCTGACTATTTACAAGCAATTAATCCGATAAAATAAAAGGAAGTTGGTTTAATCATAGTCGAATGTTGGCTTGAAAAAATAAGGGGTTTGTCGAAATTATTTGGCTTCATTGAGTTTAAGCACTACCTTCGTTTGTGTAATGCAATTGTAGATAAAAATAGCTGAAATAACAAGATCGAGTAATTTGAACGTTGATTGACAACTTACAAACCCAGAATTGATTGTAAACCAATTGTTATTGGACAACTGTCCTTGCTTTGCCCATGTAGATAATAATAACAATAACAATAAAAAATCATATCTTGTTTCTTTTGATTTGTAAATTTTGAGTATACACTTAGAATCAGATTCCAACCCAAAATAATAACAATAACAATGAACTAAGCCTCTATTCATTAATGGGGAATAATTCTTCTCACAATCAGGCTTCTTCAACACTCATTCTTTCACAGAATAAATTCCCTCTTCAATAACCAAAAAGATTCCTATTTTCTAAACAAACAAATCTCCATTCCAACATCATCACAAGACTTTGAGAGAACTACTACTTAGTTTTCCATCTCCATGGAGGTTGGGGTCGGCGCTACGTCGAGGAGGAGCCGGTTTTCTTCCTATGATCGATGGGTGGCAGTAGGCCTCAGCGTTCTTGCGGTGGTTTCACCACTCTATATCGACCGGAGACCGAGCATCGAGGAGTTGGAAGAGGAGGAATCATCCATTCATATTGGCTTCTGGTTGCCTGCTCTTCTCATGATCTTGATCTTCATTATTGCTGGAGTTCTCCACTTGGAACAGAGATGTGCTAGATTTGACCCTTATTGGATTCACAGAGTTGGTGGTTCTTCTTGTGGCATATTCATCATTCTTCTGCTTCTTGCATTTGTTCTAAAGTGTAAAGCTTCTTTAATGTTTTGGGAGTCTTAGAACTTATCCCAACTTTCAAAGTTCTTTGTGTTTGCTTCCTTGATTGCTCTTAACTTTTGGAATGCTGTTTAGTTTCATCAATGGACAGTAAACTCAGAGTGAAACAAATTTGTAGCTTTTGCAGTTTTCTTTTCGTTACGTGTTCGAAATGGAAATGGAAATGGAAGATTATACAAAGAGTTCTCTATTTCATATCAGTATTTGAGATCACAGATTCATTTCATCATCTTTAATCAATTATTTCATTAGATCAACTAAAAATCTGATTCAACCATAACTGTACTTAATATAAAGTGGAACTTTCTTTGATGAGGAAAAAATGGCTCCCCCATGAAATCTAATAATACATGAGATTTTACAATATATGATGACTTGATGACCAAATAACACGAATCGAGCACTTCGAAAACAATACAGAAACTTCAAAATCAAACAAAGAATACACTGCCCAACCAATGATAAAGAAAATAGATGGTTGTAAAGCAAGTAATATGACGTTTTTCGTGTTTAGATGAGACCTATGATCATAAACCAAAGGCATATGTTATGGCAACCAAAGATGTGAAGGCTAATAGCAACAAAGGGGAGGTCGAAAACTGGCTATTGGCTCCACTGCATTGGTCATCGGCACCACTGTAGCAGCCAGGGCGCGTTAACTTGGCCACTCCCCCCTCAAAAGCAAAGCTGTTGGAGGTGCTGCCATTGCTGAACAATACACACCAAAAGTAAGGAGAACCCCCATCTGTGCCAGTAACAGCAGCTCCGACTTCAGTGTTATTCTTGTAGTAAAGAATCTCCAAGCTCCTGTTATTTTCCATTAAAACATCAGAAAATGCTTCAGGGGCATGTACATATTTAGACTGGCAACCAAGCAACCGTCCCGTAATCGGAGCAAGAGACGAGACAACAACTCCACAGTTAGGAGCAAAAGTTTCAACAAACGCAGAATTCGGAGGCTTCATTCCGTCGGGACCTCCAACTGCTTCACATTTCCCTTGGTACGCCTTAATATACTGAAGAGCAAGGCATGCCAAGCCAGGATTGTCTTTTAGAGGAGATAACTTATGAGCCGTTCTGTTCTTGTTCAGCACAGCTACTAGTTTATCAGCAGGATTATCGGTCACATTTGCTGCAATTGTTCCAATCAATAGCAGTAAGTTTTCAAGTTTGATCCAAGCCTAACATAAAGAAAGGGATTACTTCATACTCTCAAGAACACAAACAAAAAATACAGAAACTAATCAAACAAAAGGAAAGACACTGTTAGAGAAGTAGCACACAAGTGTAACTTCGAACCACAGTTTTGAACTAAGAGAAGCTGTAGATTAGTTACAGATCTGAACTAAGAAATGTTCATGGCCGTTAATTGAAGTTACCAATCAATCGTTTAGGTCAGAATGGAGAAACCCAATAGCATTACATTCGAAAATGACCAAATAAACAGAAGCTCCCAAGTCAAATGCAGATCAATTACAACATACCCAGAAGGGAATCTTCAAATCTAGAACCAAAAAATGCAGTATATACACAAAAACTTGAAACCATAAGCTTCAAGAAACAGAAATGGCCATTGAAATAAAAAGAATGAGCAAGTCAGAGTGAGAAGAACTTCAACTTACAGTCTCCTGCAGAAAAAACAGAAACGAACAGCGCACAGAACAAGAGATACCAGAGAATCTTGGTCGCCATTGCAGCTGTCTTACAGAGAAGAGAGAGAGATTAAGAAATGAAGAAGAAGTGAGATTGAAGCGAAGGAGAGACTTGTGTTGTGTTTTACTCAAAGGGCAGCGGCCATTGAATTGGCTGAGTGAGAGACAGCCAATAACCACAAACTGGAAGAAGGCTTCTTCAAGGCCCAAACCAAACAGATCGGCTGCAGCAATGAAATCAACATTGCCCAATGACACAAATAGCCCCAAAATCAAAGACAAGTCGTTTTGTTTTGTTAACAACACTTTCACGTGTGCTGGTTCCTGAGGTCTTGTCGGTGGCTGTTCGATTATTTCTCAAACAAAGCTGTCTCAAATGTCCTAATCTACCTTCTCCATTATAATATTCCAACTCTGCTTTTGAATATCCGAACAAATTTGTTGCGTGGAAGTGCTCAAAGTTCAGTGTCGGCACCACAAAAATGACCCATCTCAGATTTTTCCATAAAAGAGCTAGCTTTTTATCCTCTTAAAATTTTGGATCTTTCCATTTTATAATTGCTCCACCGATATCAGTTGAATAAAATCGTACTCAAATCAAGGGATCGATTGAATTAAACCGTGATTTTGAGATGACAGTGGCAGTAATAACCATAATTGTAATAATAGGATGAATGAATCACTTAAGAGCGAAGAGACCGAATTGTTATCGATAGAGAATTAATAATAATGTGTTCTCAATCATTCATTCTTAATCTCTCTCATAGACACTGCAAAACTGAATTATAGATGGAAGGCTAACTTAGTAGGTAGCAATATAGACAGAAGACAACTTATTTTTTTTAAGGTGTCACAAAGATAACTAACTATATACCCCAAGCAGACGGAAGCTGACAGAATTCAGGACCATCCATATACATAAAGTGACGGAACTCGGGTCATCTCCGAGACTCGAAATTAACAAGTGGGAGGAAAATTTTGTAGGGAAAAGAAGAATTAATCATGTTGGAGACAGACTGCTGAAGATCCGCTTCAAACTCGGGCAAGCAATACGCAGTTGTACCATGCTAATTGAGGAGATCTACAAGTAGAAATATTTTAAAGTCAGCCAAAAGTAACGTTACGTTATGCCAAAACTATCAATGTATAAGAGAAAAACAGGGACTCCCCTCACCTTTGGACAAAAGCGGACATCCAACGTCTCGAGCATGCTACATTTCGATACTGCAGCTACAACCACTTCTTCCTCGATGTTGCAAGACTAGGAAAACACAGATCTAGTAAGCCTCATACCTCAACTCATATGCATCTCTTAGCTCCCATTTCTTTTTTCTTAAGTTTGAAACCAAAGTATTGTTTACACAACAGTAAAAAGTAAACAACTATAGTAAAATGATTCCAACGGCGAATGAATTCTTCCCTACAAAAGTTAAAGTGAAGAGGGGGATGCAAACAAAATTGGGGTCCTTAAAATCAGAGGCCTACAGCCCTACCGAGGGGGTCAGGGTGGGCGTTCAACCCGTCATTGACCAAGTTCTTACAATGTGGACGTGTGAGTTGTAATCTGTCTTGACCCCATTTTTTTGTCCACCTTATCCCCTGCTGTTGGTTTCAGTTTGCTTGGAGGACTATTTAGACTAGTATTAACATCCAAAACTTACATGGAAGAAAAGAGAAATACCTGAAGAAAGAGACTGGTCAACCTCGGGCAGTCGAGTTTCAAAACTTCCAAAGAGCAACAATTACTAGATCACAAAAACACAGATTTAGCACACAGTAGACCCCAAAAAAAGAAAATTGGAATTGTTAGGGGAGGGTGGGGAGTGGACTATAACCTCAAGTTGAGAAAGCATAGGTTGTAACAAGAAACGTCAACTTCCTTGAGATTTGATGACAGTGATAGGTTTAATGATGATAAATGAAAACAACGTGCAGCTGGAGGAATGAGAACCTTTCTGATATTCTGACAACCTACACAGTTAAGGTTCTGTAACAAACGGTTTGGCTGTTCAACTGGTTCCTCGATCTCATCAAAAGTGGCCTGACCAAGAGAAATTGGGATGTTGGACAATGAAAGCTGTCCAATACTACAACCCCAATTTAGATCATGCATGTTCACACACCCATTTAAGCTCACATGAGTCAAGTGTGTGCAACAAGCAAGAAGCTCTTCTATGGCAGACTGACAAAGTGTCCCGTAAGATAAATCTAACTCTTGAAGAGCTGGAAGAGCGCCTTCCTTATAAAGAGGCTCCAGCGATGAGTCAGTTAAATACTTACAAGCTTGTAGTTTCAATACCTTCATTACACACAAAGGAAAAGGCATCAATAAAACAGAAGATCGGAATGGGGGTCATGATAATATTGAGTAAAATTTAAATTGCCTAAACAGCGATATATTTATCGAAAAGGTACCTTAAGTTGTATACAAGACTCGAAGACTGGTTGCAAGTTCATCAAAAAGGTATATGATAAATCGAGCACAACCAACTTCAGAAGGCATCGCAGAGAGTAAAGTCCCTCCGAACCAACCGATGGACATGACATCAGTATTAACGACTCAATCTGGGGACATGAGGCAGTCGTTGCAGACAAACACTCATCTTTCAGTTGGCTGCAAGGGAAGAAGAACTCAGTGACATAAGCAACCAATATCTCCATCAAATAGAAGGTTTCATCCAAATAATCATACGAAACTAACCCACAAAAGGAGGCATCCAATGATGTTAGACGAGGACAATTGATGGCTGCCTCAGATAATCCACCACAACCTTTCAACTCAAGTAAATCCATACGAGGGGCCTCAAGCTTTAATTCATTCAGTTTGGGACAGATTCCCAGGTTTAGAGACCGCAGACCAACCTTAAAACAGAGAAAAAGAAAAAACCCCAATCCTAAGCACTAGGGAGAATATTTATAGAGACCCAGAAAAATTCACAATTGGTCAGTTTTCAAATACCGGGGAAAATGATGCTCTTTCGAGATGATCGCAGCCATCTAGAGAAACCTGTTCAAGATTAGGACATTGAAGTTCAAGTGAAGTGATTGCCCGGCAACCAACAAGGGAAAGACTGCCTAAAGAACTGCTACAGAATCGAACAGCAGTCAAACTCTGAGCAAAAGAAGCATGTTCACATCAGAAATCAATTGAAAGTCAGAACCAAATAATTTGCAACTATGGAATCCCAAGAACTAATACCAAGATACTGATGGGAAACACTCGGCAACTTACCTCGCAGTTATCAAGAACGAGTGATTTCAACATAGGGCATCCACCACCATCACTAAAAACCTCACAAATAGAATTCGTTAGAGATTCACAATCTGTGAGGTCCACATCCTGCAGACTAGAGCACTGCAAAACCAATTTGGCCAAGCTCTCCTGTTTCTTCAACACTAATTTCTGCAGGTCCACAAAAGTACAGTACAACGTTCTTTTAAACCCCTATAAGACGACAAGGAAGAAAACTTTAAGATCCACTATGACATACTTGAAGTGAATTGGAAGTAATGTTGATCCGGTGAAGTGATGGACAATTAGAGACCATTATGGATGATAATTTAACACTCTGCAAACTCAAGTCCGAGAATCTGCAAGGACAGCAAAACAGATTCAGCTCGAGGAAAAGAACTGAAGGCCCAGTACAAAAGTAGTTCTAAATGAAATTAATCAGGTGATAGAAGCTACAAGTTGCTTGGAGATGAGAAGACATACTTGCGGCAATGAACAAGTCTGATATTCTGTAAATGAGGAAGATCCAGAGAAACAGAAGTCAAAAGACTGCAATTATCAAGCTCCAAAACCTGCAATAAGTCTCCACACCATTTTCAACTAATTCAGATACAGCATCAGACTAGAAACTAGAAACAGTGAAAATAGTATATTCCAGACCTTCAAACTAGAACTACTAGATATTGCGGTCATTGAAGCTGATGTGATTCCCTCACAGCTGTGAAGCTTAAGCACGGTCAGCATTGTCAGTCTTACAGACTTCAAAAGAAAAATGAACCAAATTATCAGGAAAAAAAAAATCTGAAGGGAAAAACAGTCACTTTCGCTCAAAATTTAACTGAAACGGTATGCCACCTCCAAAGATATATTTGGGCAGTATGAGGCATTCAGAATCTGAAGATTTGGGCAGTTTGCAGAAATTTCACGTAATGTCTCATCACTAACACATGAACAATTAGACATATCAAGAGATTCCAACTGTGGACACGAAATAGCGGCCGAGCGAATTGCAGCATCTGAGAGCTTGTGACAAGAGCCTATATCCAAGTCACGAAGAAGGGGGCAGTTAAGAACAGCCTGTGCCATGTTGCTGCGCTTCAAGGATAATGTTTCAAGTTGTGGACATCTGCAAGAACACATGCTTTAGAAAAGAAAGTTGAACAATTAAATACATTTAGCATTACGATATATACAGTACCAACCTAACAGATATGCGTATAACACGGCATTTAGTAAGATGAAGATGACGCAGTCTGTCATGGCTTATAGGTATCTCTTGTGTAACATTAACTAGCGTAGAATCATTGACAGTCAGACTCTTCAACAAATGGCAATCAGCAAGGGCGTGGAAAAAGTTATCTGCCAGTTGTCCTCGTCCCAGAGTTAGAACCTCCAGATTTCTGAGACAATAATAAAACAAAAAACACCAGCAAGAAGATTCAACATCAGCAAAACAAAAACAAAAACAAAACAAAACAAAACAAAAATGTGATCATTACCTTAAAGAAGAAACAGCTTTCATGGCAAGCAAGTGAACAGCTGGTACACCAGAGATGTTGACCTCTGTGGCATTTGGATATCTTCCACACATATCCTCAACTGCAATCATAATTTACAATCAACTGACTAAATAGCTCCAAATCAGAATGATATTACAAAATAAGCAACGCAGAATACGATTGGGGATTTGTTAGGTACAAAGAAATACAACCAAATAAATTAATATTGTATGGAGGGCAGAAAGAAAATGTGGCTGAATAAAAGTAGGTTAAATGTGAAATAGAATTGAAAATGTTGCATTGGCACTGGCACCAAGAGTCTAAGACCACTATAGGCATTCGTCACATCCTATGACATTTATACAGTTAAAATAGCATGCAAGAAGTTCTTTCCTTTTATATATATTATATATACATATATACTTAGTCAAAAAGATTTTGGGAGAAAAATCATACACACAAGCTCCAAATATGTAACACTCCTAGATTTTTAACAACATTTCATGAGTGCTAAAGACATTCCAAACTGGAATGCTGGATCCTACATGTTTTGAAGATACAACATAATATATCACCTTATTTCCAAGAGGCAACCAAGATTTTAAAAATCATCCCATTCTCCTATCAACTATTGTAGAAAATAGAAGGAAAAAAGCAGACACCAACTAATTGAAAAACATCACCTACATTGTTCCATGGATATATTCCTATTTTCAAAATTCAAACACCTCCAGAAGTCTTCATGAGCACTAGCAGCTTGCCACTGCCTGCAAACTATAGCAGCTCGGCAAAGATTGATGTGATCCAAGAAAGAGAAAACCTGATATCAATTATGAAATAACTTCAACCCAATAAAAAATCCAAGAAATCAAAAGATAAGCAAGACAAACAATCATAAATCTCTGGAGATGCATACCATATGCAGTAAATCATCTGTAAGATCCATCCTTACTTCATATCCTTCTGATTTACAGGTATCATTATCGTTGGTCCCATCATCTCTACCAAAACTAGATTCCAAATCTTTGTCCGCATCAACTCTGCTTGATGTAGAAGCATGGTATAGAAATTCATTCCTCAACATAATTGACGATGATCCATGAATAAAATCATACTCTCTCATAGGATTTCCAGCACCCAAAGGCCATGGAGTTGCAAATGAGCTCTCACTAGGGAAATTGGAAAAAAAAAAGACGGAAATAAGAACAACCGTCGAAAGTGAATAGCATGCATCAATTCTGATTTCGCACTTATCAGTGAGTCTAACTTGTAAATTATAGAAAACTAGATAGGGTGCTAATTTGCAAATTATTCAGAACAGAATGAGTACTACTGCACATACTTAGTTCTTGTTAACTCATAGTTTACTCTGTTTAAAACTAGAGATCACATGACATGATACATCATTGACCGCCATGTGAAGGTCAGACGTCAGAGTTTCCAACAAAATGTCATATTTGGCAGTAAGACAGAATCACGAAAGGTACTAGGGGTTCTGACCCTATAACGACCTAGTTGAATTACCATTATACACATCCCTCGATGATAAACCTTAATGGAGACACTCTTTTAATTAGTGATGAAAGTATAGAATCTAAAGTAGCTTTGCAGATGAGAGTGATAACTATACACAAGGTCGACATTGCTTGAAAACATAAGGACTTGTTTGAGCATATCCTGAAAACAATTTAAAAGGAATATTTTCTACAAAATATTTCAGTTATTGTTGCCAATTTAAATGGGGTGGGGGGGAGGGGGTGGAAATTATGACACAAACACCTTTGATTTTCATGTATTGGGAGAACCTACGTGCATTCAAGCACCCTAACCATCGTTGTACATGAACGTTTGCTTAAAAAACTACATTTCTATACTATACATTTTCAAACTCTTCTCAGAGAAAGAAAACCACATCGAATTTATTAAATATAAATATTTTCCATTTCATGAAATGGAAACTTCTACATGGTGACAACTCACTCAGAAGACTCACAACTGAAAAAGATTTTGAGATATCATCTTACGCCATATGATATCTTCTCAAAAAGCCTAGATTTGCCGAGCAACATGCTACTTTTGATTAAGAAACACTTTGAAATCAAGAAAAGATATCTAAAAGACAATGACAAGGAGCTAGCAGTCTAATAAATGCAGTAAGAATGGATTTTAGATATGGTAGATGTAAAATCATATTGCTCCGTATTAGATACCACTTCCAATATTCAAGAATAGAAGGTTCTATGCAATATAGACTTATATACGGAACTCGGAAGTGAAAATCTATAAAACAACTTCTTTCCAAACACCGATACTGCCCCAAGGCTGATAAGCACTCTAGATCATAAAATACGCAACTTTTCATCTCTAAATTGCAGTGCAAAACAGCAAATTGTTCAGAGATTGCCGGCACAAAGATAGCAACAAAAAGCATGCATTGATAGCTAAATTACGAAGAACCCTGTGTACTCGTAAATCATAAGCTCAAGAAATGCTAACGATCTCCATCCTAAAACCACCACAATATGTAATCCTAAATCCCACAAAGAAAGAACATGTAAGGAAAAAAAAAAAAAGGCCCAAGGCACCTTCTCAAAACTGGGGAAAATGGGAAAAGAAAACCAACAAAAATGGGAAACCGATGAAACCTTAGAATAATTCACATCCAGAAGCAGTCTACTAGTGACTCACATGAATTTGGAGTGAACTTTAGCGCGCTTATGGTGGGCATCCCGATCGCGTTCCTCAATAGAAGCCTCCGCCATAGAAGACAGGGACAAAGCCGAGGCGCTACTACTCTCTCCTCCCTCCGACTGATGCATTATTCCAAAAGAAAGATTCCAGGGATTAATAGCCCCACCACCACCGCGAAGCTCATCATCCCAATGAGCGCCACCATCGGCGCCATCGTGCATTGCTCTGACCATATCCTCAAACAATCTAAGTCGATCACCGTCATGGCGTTCAGGCACATCATCAACAGCAATCGCAAGTGGGTTACTCCCTTGAGAATCATCACCATTTCGCACAATGCGACCAGAGTCATCCTGGTTCTCAAAAACCTCCTCACGCATCATGGGTTTCATTTCACCTTCTTCCTTCTTCACTGCCTCCTCCCTTTCCCTTTCGTCTTCTTCTTCTTCTTCTCCAACGGTGAAGCATAAGCAGCACCAAATCGTCATACACTTAAACACAAAGACAAGATTTTTAACACGAACCCTAACTCACGATCCCACACATTTCCAAGTAATCCACTCCCACTCAAAACCCAAAAGCGAAAAAAAGAAAGAAAAAAAAAACCCCAAATCCAAAATCCAAAAATTAACCCAAAGAAAGAAAGAAACAAATAAACCCCAAAGGCAGTGAAACCCTAGGATGATTCAGAAGAACCCCAGCAAGAAAAACAACACCCCCAAAATTGAGGAGATAATCAAAGCCAAGAAATACAACAAAAACAAAAAACCCCCAAAATCAAAGAAGAAATTGAGAAAGATAAGAAGGTGAAGAGAAGAAAAAGAAGAGATTTGAATGGATCTGATCGGACCTGAGAGATGCTTTGTGTTGTTGTGTATTTGCTAGTGGTGATGTAATATAATCCCACAGAAATCCCCAACTTTTAACAACAAAGAAACGAAAGGAAAGGAAAAGAAAGAGAGAGTTTTTATCAAAAACAGACAATTATAAGAAAGAAGAAACACACACACACACAAACACAGACACACACACACACACACACACACGTCGTAGTTTTGGTACTAAACGTCGTCGTATTGTTCAGAACAAAAATTAAAATTTTAAAAAATAATTAATTAAGAGTGCGCGCGTGTGTTTAGAGTTTGAAAAACACGCGCCAATAATTCGCACTAAAAATGGAGAAAAGATTGGGAGTTTGAAGGACAGGTTTGGTGTGAGGCAACAGAATTTCTTACTATTTCCCCACTCTCCTAAGTCAAACTCATTTCTTCAATTTCCCTTTTCCATTTTCAAATTCTTTTTTTTATTAATTATTTACGTAGATATATTATTTCTAAAAATCTTATTACTTATAATTTACTATTAATGGTTGAAAAAAATATTTTGCACATTTTTTTAAAAAAAATTAAGATAGATCTTTTAAGTCTCAATTTTCAAATTTAGTTTGAAATTTTATGGTGAATTTTAAATTTAGCATTTCTTTATTTATATGCATATTATAATTATTTTTAAGTATCATTAATTACAAAATAATTTAACGTTTTTATTTTTTAATTTGAAATTTTTTGGTATTTTGTGCTCAAAAGAATTAAATTTAAGGCAATTACGAAATCGAATATAATAAAAATTAATAAAATAGCTAAATGATATATATGGATGTAAATATTTTAGTGTAAATATTCAGTCAATCTTACCATTTTTTACAATTTTCCTTATTTAAATAGTTGTAATATTTAGACTTAATAAATTTCGACATCTTTTATAATTAATATCTACATGTCATTATTAATAATTATCAATGTTACAATTATTTTGTATTAATATAATTGTTTTCAGTAATTAACTTAAATATTTTAAGTATGTTTAATAATTGTTAAATATAAATGTGTTCATCTTTTTTTAGTTCGGTTGATTAAACTATTAATTAATATAACGGTGATTTTAATTAATGGATACATTAATCAGACTTTCATTTAGTCACATAATTATAATTATTTAATTTCAGTTTCTTTGAATAAATTATACAAAGATATTTAACCTAAATACATTAATTATTCATAAATTTAAAAGTCCAACAATTTACATAAATAGCAAAAAAAAAAATTATAAACTTTCATCGACCTTTATCAATGATAGACATATATTTGTTTTCATCGTCTATAGTATCGATGATAGACTTTTCTATCAGTTTATATCATTGATAGACGTTCTATACGTGATATACTATCAATGTTTATCTGAACTGTAATGCTTTTTTATATTTTAAAAAACACTAAAAGACAAAAATTTATTACACTCGATTTTTGCTATGAAGTATATATATTTTGTTGATTTTGCTATTTTTGGCAATTTTACTTTATTGTTTATTTTTATTAAATGTATAATAATGTTATAATTAATGATATTGCCAAACTTTAGAAGCTACCAATATACACTTTTAGAAAAGATTTTAAAATTTTTATATTTTTGTAAAATGAACTATGGAATAATCTCATTACATAAAATACCATATCTTGCAAGCATATTAGAATAAAAATAATTTACTTCCATTTCTAAAATTACAAACCTTATCATAAATAAATTAATACAAGATTCTTTCACGAGTGGTCATAGTCAAGTCAATGCATGGTAAATATCTTGTCATATATAGTTCGAATTTGCTGATAAATCTATATCGGAATGTATTTAAATATAGTAAAACGAATCGAAATATTTACAAAATATAGTAACTTTTCATAATATATAAATTGTCTATCAGTGTCTATCGTCGATAGATTCTAAATTTTTGCTAAATTTGGTTAATAATATTTTAATAAATCTATATATAAAAATTAGATTATAATTTAAAGTCGTTTTCAAATATAGTAAAAATGAACAAACTAAAAATATTTACAAATATAGCAACATTTCATTATATTCACCACATGTCAATGATAGAATACGATTAATTACTACCAGTGTTTTTTTATCGAAAATATACGGTGACATTTTGCTATATCTATAAATATTTTCAGCATATTTGTTATTTAAACAAATTTTCTATAATTTAAATATTTATTTTTAAAACAAATGTTAAACCATTATTCAAGATATTTTTAATAATATTTTAAAATTTTTGTAATTATCCACTAAATATCAATAACATCATATAATTCCTCATGCATTGCATGGTATATATTTTTGATTAAAAATGTTTATGACATGGAATATTACATCAATATTAATTGTTAAAGGAAAATTATCACATATAGAAAAAATTACAAAATATTCACACTTCATAAAAAATTCAAGTGTAATTATTTTTTGTCTTTTAGTGGTTTTTTTCTATGAAGTGTAAATAGTTTGTTTTTTAATATATATTTGAAAAAATCCTTTGATTTAATATTTGTTAATATAATTATGCATTTTTCAAATTTAAATTCAAAATATCTCGTTTATAAATATATTTTACATAGTAGTTAATAAAACGAAACATTTGTTTTTTATGCGAGTTTTCGACTGCGAATATTAAATTTTGCACTGTCAATTTTGAAGTCTGAGCTTCGATCAATTACTCCATATATTGTAAAAACAAATAAATAAAACATATATTTAGATGGTTAAAATTTTGAAAGGATAAAAAGACAGACGAGGAGATTAGACAAGAGTAATTAGTGAAATATAAACATAATTAAGGGAAAAATAATCCAATATTAGCATGGGAAAATGAGACAAAACCATCATTTAAAACATAAACAGCCCATTCAATGTTAATTACCAACACAAACACCCATTTTGCAGCTGTCACAAGATCATTGACTCCAACTTTTTGTTTTCTTTTTCTTTTGTTCCACTCTTATTACCAAGTGTCGTTAATTAGCGTCAAGTCAACAAATTACTAAAGTTAAAAAGTTGAAAAACCAACGATTCAAAACGTGACACGAGCATAAGTAGACCAGTTAAACTACATATACTTCCTGATATTTCCACTTATACAGGTTGTTGAAATGAAAAAAGAAATTCAAACAACCGAAAGATCTGAAATCGGAAATTCGAGGTTAAAGATAGAATAATTGTAGCTGAAATAGTAGAAGCAGGAAATGTTTTTGAATAGAGACGAGACGAGCATGGGAGAGATGGGCCCATACATAAGAAAGAGTGATGGAGAGAGAAGTGAGTGAGTTTGATTCTAAGCATCCCATTTAAGAAACACACTTCATAGATTAGGGTACACTACAATCTCCCCTCTATAGTACTTCCTTCCAACAACACACTTTTTATTTATTTATTTATTTATTTTTGGTCCAAAACCTCAACTCCTTACATATTTATTCTCCAAATAATGCTTCCATACAGATATTTGAATTTGTTATATATATTCAATATTTTAGAAATGTCTGTTCAAAGGAACATTTTGCTTGTGTTCAAATCTATAGATTGATTCATTGGTTAACGAAATTTAAACGATGACTTTAGAGATATGATAATAAGGGTTCGAATGAAATCGTTGTAATTTTAGGGGTAATAAACAAGGATTTGAAACTCATTAAGACCACTGCAATTTTATAGGGTGTTTTTGACACTGAGTTTTGAGAGAAGAATTTTATTTTTTAAAAATTTCAACAACGTCGGTATTTGTTATAATAGAGGATTTTGTAAAATCGAAAATCATTGATAGATAATGTGAAAAACACCAAGTAGGGCAAGTAAAGAAAATATAATATTTGTGATATTTTAGAGAAAACTAGGGGAGGCAATGTAATTTAATTTGAAATGGGGGGGGGGGAGAGAAGATTGATAAAAATGAAAAAGGGGAGAAGTATGGTGTTGGGTAATAAATAGACAAGTGATAATTAATGAAGATTTTAAGGGAAATTGCAAAAAAGGGATTAAGGAACAGAATAATTACGGAAGAAGCCACACCCACTTTTCCCTTTTTTTTTTTTTTTTTTTTTGTGAGGGAAAATTCAACGGCTGGGGAAAAAGGGGACAAGTGGGACCCAATGTCGATCGTTTTCAAATCCGACGACTTCAAATTCAATTCCACACTTCTTTCACTCTCACTCTCTCGGCCCATATAAAGCCCAAATGGCCGACCACTTCATTTTTAAACACCCTCCCATTTTCTTTATTTTCCTATTTATTCCTCAATTTTATTATATTTTAATTTCTCGTAAATGATAAACTGACTAAAAAATATTTACAAAATATAACAATATTTTTAAACTGATTTGCAATAAACACTAATAAAATATATTAATATAATTTATTATTGATTGATTCTAAAATTTTGTTATATTTTATTTTGACTGTTTTTTATTACAATTATCGTGGTTTTAATTTATTTTTAACTCATCAAATCATAGTTTATTTTAAATATAATGAAAATAAGACAAATTTTCATTATTTTATTTAGTTTCTTTATTGTTCTTGAATTTTAGAATGCTACATTTTCATTTTGTTATAAATTATTTAAAGTTTAATTTATATTTAATTCATAAGTTTTAAGATATATATTTTAATCGTTTAAGTTTGAATTTTGTTTATTTTTTGATCTCTAAAGTTTAAAAATTTGTACTTTACCTTTATTTTTAATTGTGTTTTCTCTTCTAATATTTGGGTTGATGTCTATTCGTTCATTTAATTATTTAAATTAATCATACTTAAATTAGTTTTCAGTATTGCAAACTTTTAATCACAGTTAAGATTAATTAAAAAAATTACACAAGTTTTAAATCAAATGATTAAAAGTGAACGTCAAATATTAAAAGGACCATTAATAGATCACGAGAGAAATATTGAAATTTGTGTATCAAATAAAAATAAATAAAATTCAAAGATAAAAATGTAACGTTTAGGTAAATTTTAGTACGTATAATATTTTAAATGAGAAGAACCAAATTAAAGCTATATTAAAGTTCTAAAATTGGTATTTTCCTTATATAATTAAAATATTTAGAATCATAGGAGAGTTTTGGATGTTGTAATTAAAAATAAATCTCCAAACAAAAACTAATATAATTACAAATTATATTATATTAGTCAAGGGATGAAATAAAATAATAATTACAAATTATAGGTTTTTTTTTTAATAAAAGAAAAATAAAGAGTCTGAAACAAGAAAATCATTCATATATATATATATATATATATATGACAATTTGGACCTTAATGAATATATTGGATTTTGAAAGAGTGCAGACAAATGCCATAAATATCTTAAATATTCAACCCCATATATTAGAGAATTTTAGGTAAAACAAACATCTTAATTAAATTATATTGAAAAAAAAAAAAACATCTCAACTAAATTGCATGAATCACGCGTTTGACCTTAGCAGTGGATTAAAACGTAGAAATGTTTATGGATCGAGATGGCTTTCTTGTCCCGCGTTTATGTCCTTACTACTCCATTTCATTCATTATCTCTACAAAAATTTGCAGGAAGACCAAGATAGAATTCCTCACAGAATTTTTTCGTTTGATTTTAAAAAATAGACTCATTTATTAGTGTGAAGTTTTTTTAATCAATCAGTTAAATGTCATAAAATATATAATTAAATGTTTGATTTCACAATTTCAACAAATTTAAATTATTTGTAATCAGAGTAAAAAGTGCGGTGGGTCGAGGTGGGGGAAGCAGGACGGAGAATATGATCCACGTCTCCATGTCTTCATCCCTGATCTTCCCTCCCTATTATCCATCTAATTGGGAATTTTTCACTTGGGTCGGGATCATGTGGGTTAAATAGACATTTCTATTAAAAAAATCATTTTGGTTCGATGCCAGTAAAACTTATGGGATAAAAGATCATATTCACACTAAAGCAACATGAAATTCGGCTTCACATAAAGAGTAGCTAGTAGAATAGCTCGAAGGACAATCAAATGAGTTTTTTAAAGCCTCTGATGCTTGTATTTTAAAACTTTTAATGAATTTTAATTTGGTTCATCCAGCAAACTGGCTAATTTTTCGTTGATTTTTTTTTACTATTATCTAAAAATTTGAAATACACGTATATATATATATATTTAATGGTAGTACTAATAATAATAACTATGGACCCTATACAACGGTCTTCTGCCCGGCCCAAGTCGAAAGTTCTTATGGGCCTATGGTATAATTGGACTTACATCGAAATAATACACATGACGACTAACAAATTGGGCCTAGTGATAATTTCGTGTTCAAGCCCAACAACATCAAACGCGGCCCAAAACTCACTATAAGGACTCATAATTCAGCCCATTACAAAATAGGAATACAAAAAGTAAAAACTTCAGAGGACATCAAGAATTCAAACGACTCGATTGACTAACGTGAGCATAACTTGACGATTATAACTTGTACTATCAATTTGAAAACATGAAATTCAATCTCCTTACACCACATGCGGTAAAAAAAAAAATTAAAAGAAAAAAAAAAGTTAAAATGACTCATTTCCTCGTGCACATGGTAATTTAGATAGAATCTCATAAAGCTCCTCTTTGTGTACATTTCTCATCTTTCTAGAAAATAAAGAAGAAGAAAAAGGGACTTGGAGTTAAAAATGGGTTTGAACATAGGGGTTCAAAGACGTTCGTGCATGACTCAATAATCGAAAAAGGTTTTTGTTTTAAAATTGCATGGAGTTGGTTGGGTGCACCTTACAAGATATTATGATCTTATAATTGCCTCATAAAGCCAACCTTTTGGCCCCATTCCCATTACCTTTTCTCCCTCTCCATCCTTTTCATATTCAAAACTCCAACCAATTTTCCCTCTCTAACTCAATTGCAAACCCTAAAAAGTAACCCTTCCTTGTCTCTTCCACCCGACGTGTCACACATTTTTCGTTTTTTTTTTTTTAATTTTTATAATTTGAAATAGCGGTAATCTCATGTTTTACCTAAATCAAATATCGACAAGAATACAATCGAATCAGTCGAATAATTTAAGGATGTGGGTTTTTGCAATCTTTTCGTATATTTAAAGAGATGCAATCCGAATCAAAATCCAACTCACGAAACCCAACCTAAAACATCAACTTTTAGGAGAAGGGACATGTAATACATATGGTTCAAGCTTTATAGTCAACAAAGTTAAGAGGACAAAACACACAAATTTGTGGCAATGGTGGTGCCTACATTTCAATTGCATTGATAGACACTTTGAGCCAGTGGCCTCAAGACATCACTTCAAAAGACTTTGTCTTTTAGGTCAATTTTTTCACAAGGAAGCATGTTATCCAAGTCAAATCACTTTGCATCTTTAATCACTCACACAAAATAAATAAATAAATAAATAATCATTTATTACTTCCTATAAACCCAAATGACCAAGTTTTGTAGTTTCTTTTTTTTTTCCTCCATTAAAAAAAATCATTTTCTCATATACATTGCACCAATATTTGTTTTTATGAGTGATAGCAACATACATAAGGTTTTGTACTCTCCACTATGGGAAATTGTGGGTTGAGTTTTGCTTTTGAAGCTAACAATATCAATATTTTTGTTAATAAAAAAAATTTGGAGTTTTGGGATAAAAGAAAACGACTTAATGTTTACGAGGAATTCTAGTGAAGATCTTTTGACCCGGAGCAAGGATAGCCATTGGATCAAACAAACCTTTCCTCTCCACAAATCTACTCCATTGATTCCCAAAGTGATGCTTCCACTCCTTTTCCGAATGGTAGTGTGGCAAGTAGAGTTTGAAGTCAATGCAATTTGTTTTGCATATATTGATTATTTCACGATTTTGTTCCACTAATTTATCAACCAATGTAGGTTTTGGGTTCGGAGGAGTGAATCGTAGCAATGCCACTAAGTACAACACTTCCCCTTTCGGTAACACCACCGATGTTCGTAAATCCCACCTATAAAAACGTTAAAGTTGATTGCTATATCACAACCCTAGCCAAAATTACAAAATTTAGAAAAAGCAAATAAATATTGGGGGATGAAATGAAATGGACCAAGTGGGGGAAGGGTATATATGACATTTTGGTGTAATATCCAGGTTGGCGAATAAAAAACCTTGTCGTTACATTAATAGCAAATATACTGACTTGAAAGTTGTCTTGCTTTTGTTTTATCCATTGGCCATCGTGAAAGTTACATCTCTCAAGAAAAAAAATTAAAAAAGAAAAAAAAAATCCTATTTTTCCTCAAAAAGTAATATTCTCATTGACCAATTTACCCCTTCCCCTATAAAGGCAAGTCCTTTATGTTAGCAACCCTTCCCATAAGGTCACTCAATTCAAATTTTTTTACTCCGAAAAACATGGGACCCACAATATCTTTGTCCCACATGTAATTATTATTATTATTATTTAAATACATTTATTAATGTCTTATTATTATCTTATCTTTTTCCCTATTCTCTAATGTGTCGTTTTTTTTTAATATATATATATATATATATAACAAACAACGTTGATGGGAATGTTTTGTAGAGAATAGTTGTGAAGAATGGCACACGTGTGAGAAATGGGGTCCCACGTGCATGTTAGAGATGTTTGAGGTTTGACCTACTTCAAATCTCAACCACCCAATCTAAAACGTTCAGCAAATCAGATTGAAGGGCTCAGGTGACTTCAAGTTTAAGCCAAAACGTGTCCGTTTTGGGACCCATCTCCCATCCCTCTCCCCCCTTAGCCCATGTGCATAACACGTGTCCATGACAGATGTAGTTTGTCAATAATACGTCGTCGGTTAGCTCTAAATCCCGCATGGTACATTTTCCCAACTCTTACTTGGCAGTCACCATGCTTTTGATATCCATCTCATATAATAAACCCATCGGACAATTTTATTTTTCGTCCTTTTATTTATTTATTATTAATTTTACAAAAAAAAAAATTACTTTAGATTTAAATTAACGCAGATTCAGAAGTTTTATTTTAAACAAATATAAGAGAGTGAGACTTAAAACTAAGTCTAACATGAGTGCAAGTCGATTTTACCACTGAGTTAGCTACTAGTATTGGTGTTATTTTATTTTTATTTTTAATTTATATCATATAAAGAGTATAAAGTTGAGGGAGACTCAAACACACTGATATTTTAAATATAGTTTTTATTGTTTGTCGGGTTTAACACACTATACTTTTAATCATTTGGTTTGAGTTTTATTTTATATCACTTTGTAAATTTCAACGTTCTATACGATTATCTTGACAATTCACTGATACTTACATTTCACTTTTTAACTTAACATTTTTAATCTTTAAATTTTATTACAATTTAATTTACAGATTGTAATTAATCATGTCACACCAGTTATTAACTAAATAAAACTCGAGACTTAAAAATTAAAAATAAACATTTTAAAATGCAAAAATTAAAATTAATTAAATAATAATAACAACCTGTGTTGAACTAAGAATTTGTAAAAGAGTAAAATTGAAAACAAAAGAGGGGTAGGACTTACCTGCTACGCAGAAGAGGGTAGACGAGCATTGGCCCACCGACCCCATTTTTAAGGAGAGTCTTGAAGACCACACGATCAAAATTAGCGATATCAGATTTTGAGACGAAGAGATTAAGCCAAGGATGAGGTGCATCCCATACACCGTTGGCAATTGCTTCCTCTTCCGCACGCTTCACACGTGACAAAAATTGTACGTAACTTAGGTCCACCTGAAATCTCAGCCCCTTGACATACCCAAGCCCACTCAGCAACCTCTCAACATCCTGACAAAAAAAAAAAAAAAAAAACCCAAAATACATACTTTAGGGGCATTTTCGTCATTTGCATTTCAAAGCAAAAGGACATACCACTCATGATTTATAGATTCCAGAAAATGATGGCTTTTTGGCCACTTGTTGGGGACCATTTTCGTCAGCAAAATCTCAAAATGATCAGTGTTTTTACCAAACGCTCCTTTCCTCTACCTTTTTACAATGCTACCCCAATATCTCGACTCTAATTACCAAACTACCCCCACTTCAAATACTATAATTAAGTAAACACTGCCATCCTCGTAATTA
This sequence comes from Cucumis cinereus, assembly GCA_037974625.1. Lineage (NCBI taxonomy): Eukaryota > Viridiplantae > Streptophyta > Magnoliopsida > Cucurbitales > Cucurbitaceae > Cucumis > Cucumis cinereus. Next base: position 1,161,890 of record JBBPDJ010000021.1, read on the forward strand.
GGAATAGATACTCTGGGCAGTCATGGGAGCTGCCCAGTGTCAGAAAATCCAATGGAAGATACATTATATCGTATTGTCAGTTTTCATGTTTCCTTTTTTTTTTAATTAAAAAAAATCAAATTAAATAACAGCCTCACAATATTAAAATAAAAAATTAATACTACATATTAAAAAGGTCGTCGGTTTATGGTTTGGATAATGATGAAAGAAATGAAAATTATAAAGCTCTACTTATTTATTTATATATAAGGCTATAGGCATTTCCCCCCACCAAAGAGACCCCCCTAATTTTCGTACACGTATGAGTGAGAGCTACTATAATTTGTTTTGACCTTTTTTTTCACTCTCCGCCGCTGAAATTTAACTTTAAATTAATATAATATAATATAATATAAAAATAAAATTCCACCTCTTCTCACGGTGGGACCCACTCAGCCCCTATTTCCATGGGTCAAATTCCACTTCCTCACTAAGGTCAAGAACTCAGTCATTTTTTTTACGACAATCATACGTGTGTGTGTCACTATAAACATTTACATACCCGACCCCACAGATCCTCCCAAGATCGAACGGTCACCAAATATTCTAATCTCACTATCATTAACGTAATAATATCAACAGAAAAAGTATTTAATTCCTTTTTTTTTTTTACCGTGTCGATGGTTGAGACTTGGTCGTTGTTCCGGTAATGAACGGCGACTTCGAGGCAATACAGAACCGAACTGGCGGTTCCCGGTAAATACGATGAGTCAAATACGGTATTGGAGTCTAACGGCACTGTCGGTCTTCCGGTTAATGGGTCATCGTTGTTTGAAAAAACAAAGCCTTCCACGTAATCAAACGAGTCACCTTCCGGCCGCCGTATTAAGGATTCGGCATCGTGAGCAAACCTTTCGAATTCATCATAAACCAATCTAATCCATCTCACCTAATTAAAAAAATTAATCATTAATTACGTAATTAACGTAAACGTGGGGTGTGACTCATGCATCTATTTAATTAATTAGTAGAAATAATGGGACTATTAGTTTATTACCATATCCGGAGCTGGCTGAAGTAAAACCCGAGCTCTTGTGATAATTCCAAACTGACCCAAACCACCAAGAACACTAAAAAACAATTCAGAATTTTCATTTTCTGAACAAATTAAAGTTTCGCCTTTTCCAGTGACGACTTCCAATTCAGCCACGTTGGAAATTTGTGGGCCGTACCGGAAAGCCTGGCCACTCACGCCGGCGTTAGACAGTGTACCGCCGACGGTTAAGCTAAGGTAATCCGTCCATGACCTAGGAGCTAATCCGTAACTTGAAACGCAGCGTTTCAAGACGTCTTCCCATAATGCCCCTCCTGACACATCGGCATAGGAAAATCCGTTAATTGTGACGACACGGAAATGATCCTCCATGGCACGCATGTCTAAAACCAAACCTCCATCCGTCATCGCTTGGCCGTTGATTGAGTGGCCGTTACCTCTTGCTGCTACCGTTAGATTAGACGATTGTACGGCTGATTTCACTACCTTGGCCACGTCATCGGCACCAGCTGGAGTTACCAAAGCCAACGGAGTTATGGAATGTAGCCCGCCGAAATCCTTACCGGCTAAACTGGTGTCCCGTGAGTCGGTACTGACGCCACCTTGTAACTGAAGCTGTAGAGCTTCGCATAGGGAGGAGCCGTCGTGTGGCCGGCGGGAATCGGTGTCTTGTAGAAACGGTTCCAGGTAAGCAATCATCATCGCCGGGGGCGGAGGAGAATTTTTTTTTAGGTAAATAAAAAAATGGAAGTGGGAGATTTTTTTTTTTTTTTTTTCTTTTTTTGTGTGAATTGTGTCACAACTGGTTATGTTTTTGGAACATAGGCGCTTTAAATAGCGGCTAAAGGATGAATTGTTTTAATCTTTTTTTTAATATTATTTTATATACATATAAATTTAAAATTGAAAATTTGTATTTATAATGTTATATGACGTCATCTTACCTTCAATATCTTGTTGAAGTTCTGATCCTATCGACATCTCTGTCTGCCACTCCCATAGTCCCACATTTTTTCTCTTCCCCTCTTTTAATTAATAGTTATTATTTTAAATGGTTTTACCTTATAACTTACCCGAGTCTAATGAAAATGAATCAATATAAATTTGAAACATGAGTTCTATATGATGACGTTTGATGTTGTTTACTTGTGTTATACATTCACACATGAACCCATGTTCAAATCTGTAAACAAAAGTTGCAATTTGATCGACGAATAGAGTCAGATTGTGTTCGAAAATTATCTTTTATCGTTCTGGTTTTGGTTATGGTTACCATTATTATTACACTTTTAGAAAGAAAGCTGCGAATTTTGACATATTTACTGTTACAATTTTCGTTATGTTACGGTTTAACCATGAGAAGTCAAAGTAACCATAATGTAATAGTAAATTTGACAAAAATTTATAATTTTAAGATAAATGCAATAAGAAAAAACAATTGAAATATAATTGCGACTATGGTCCATTACAATTGATCTACTAGTAAAATTTCATTACGATTAAACTAATTTTTATTACGAATCGACAAACATGACCTTAATATGAAATTAATTCATTGATTTGACTAAAATGGTGATTTACATTCAAATTTAATTAATTAAAAAAAATATTTCGTGGATGTTAAATATTATAGTTGCATTGACTTTCTTATATGGTTTAAAATACCAATTTTCTCTTTATCATTTGAAATTGGTTTAATTTTAATCAATATAATTTCAAAATATTTCATATTTAAGCTACTGGTCAGTTGCATATTTTGGCTTTTTACGAAAAACGGCAAAATTCATCTCTAAATTACAGTGATAGTCGTAAATATATCCTTAAATTTTTAAAATTGAAAATTAAGTCTTCAAATTTATCCATATTTTAAAATTGGACCTCAAAACTTACATAATTCTTTAAATTACAGTGATTACATAAGTTTGAGGATTTTTTTTTCATTTGGTTTGTTCAATTTTTACAATTATTATAAGCTTAATGATCGAATTTTAAAACTTTCAAAAATTTAGGCGCTCAATTGTTAATACTAAAATTTGAAAAGTGTAATTACAATTACCACCATACTTTAAAGTGGTTGTTGCAATTTGACATCTTTTTTATATATATCAACATCTCTACTACATAACTTTTAAAACGTATCTATACATCATATTTTATTGCCCTAAAACATCGTTATTATTGAACGTTTGAACTATATAAAAAGTTAATTTTTCTACAAAAGTATCTGGACTAAAATAGTTCTACAATTTTTTTCCTACAATTGTAGACCTGTACGATCAAATTCTTAATTTGTTTATGTAGCATTTGGATTAATTTTAGTTTAATTTAATAATATATTTTTTCTATTTCAATTATCGTTGAATTATGCCCGAGTAATTATATTATATATAAACAAAAAATAAATTGCTAAATTGTAGGTAACAAACAAAAATTGTTCTCCACAAACTTTTTTTTTCTCTCTTTTTCTTTTTTTACTTTTGATTTGATCATGTCGACATTGTTTGGACTTTGCCAATAACCAAACACCACGTACTTCTTTTTCTTTGGTGGCATTGAATTGGCTTTTGGCTCTTTTTTTTTTTCTCTAATTTAATTATAATATAATATAAATATCTAAATGTCAAAAGTTTATAATTATATATATATATTTTATTATTATTCTTATTATTACATCAAGCCAAATACGACATTTGAACTATACGATTGTCTAAAATAACAATTTTATTTAATGTATTTATTTTACTCGTTCGTTCCATCTTCTTAAAAAATTAATTAATTAATGGGTCTCTTTTTTTTCCATTTATTTTAATTTTCATTTCAGGATCACTTAATTTAATCAACAATTTCAAACATTGCCAAAATGCCACAGTAAATAGCGTGTCTCTTTTGCAATTTGCACATAAAAACATTCGTAGGAAGGCACGCCTAACACATTTCACATAAAATATAGTTTCTAGTCATTACAAAAAAATAAATCACAATTAAAAAAATTAAAGAAAATATGTATTATTATTATTTAAAAACCTTATGTTGCATTGTTCTCTACAAATTATATTAAGTTAAATGTAAAATATGAATTGGAATCATGCATTAGTTAATTAAATTATATTTATATATTATGATAAAGGAAGATTAAAAAGAAAAAATAAAAAAAATAATTGGAAAATGACGTGGCTTTTATTTAATGTAAATAGAATTTGATTTGGTTACATATTTGGGAGAGTTGACATATGAACTTGATTTTATAACCTATCCCAATTAGCGGTCCCCTACAAGGACGGCTTTGGAGTTGATATACCTACGATATTAATTATTAAATTAATATATATAGTTTATACTTCATACATATCATTCATATTTTCAACTCAATATATATGTTTCATTTTTAATTTTTTTTAGGTATTGCAAATATATTTATACATGTACACCTCTCTAAAATGTAGAAGTTGAGTCCATTAAAATTTTAAATAATTAATTAAAAATTAATTTAGGTTCGATAATCATTTTTGTTTTTTATGTTTTAAATTTTTGTTTATTAAAAACAAGAAAAAATTATATTTTTAGTCCCCACGGTTTTATGAATACGTGCTTTTAGTTCGTAAATTTAAAGATGTATCTTTTAAACCTATTTTTAAAAATTTGGAGACTAAAAAGGTACATTTTAAAAAATATGGGACAAATCAAGTCTATTCTTATAAACTTAGAGATTAAAAATGTACATTTTTAAAACTCATGGACCAGATACGCATATTCTTCGAAACTTAGAGACTAAAAAAGTAATTTTTTCTAAAAACAAAACCTATACGTGTTTGGTAACTGATTTAAAAACATTTTTTTTTTTCATTTTGACTTCATAGTTTGAAAAATAAAACAAAAAACAGAAAATGATTAGATTATCAACCGGACTTGAATAATTTAGACACTAAATTTTCACGAGTGAATCATCACGTGTATAAAATTGATTTAAACGAAGGAATAACATAATGTTAGCGAGAAATGTTGAAATTAAGTGAATAATAGAAAATTTTCATAAATAAACATGAATTTTAAATTACGTATATTTCTTCCTTTTTTTCTCTAAAAACTAATAAAGATAATTTTATAAATTAAACATTAAAAAAAAAAAAAAAAAGAGCTTGGGTCACTCCAAAATGGGTGACAACGATAGAACTCAACAGAAATATACAAAATACATTTTATGTTTTGGAATATTTAAAAAATAATAATTAATTTTGCGCCACATAATATTTATAGATATTGCGAGAAAGATCGAACACAAACACCCTGATGATAGATAGATCAGATGCTCAATGTTTGAACATTAAATTATCAAATTATTCAGTTTTTTTAAATTTAAATAAATAATAATAACTTCAAACATTTTGACATTAATTAATATATAGATATAATCAATGTCAACGTTAAATGAGTAAAACTAAAATTCCAAAAGTCGAAGGGCAAAAAATAAATAAAAGTAAAATACTTTAATCAAATATTTTCCGGTGATTAGATGATTAATTTTTTAATTGAGTTGAATTATTGGAAGTCAAAGGGAAGGGGAGAAAGTCAACGAAAAAGAGTGAATGAAAATAATTGTGAAGTCAAACATCTTAAAAAAAAAAAGGTAATCAAGATCGATAAATGTAGTTGGACAATATGATCCGTGATTTGTCATAAATTAATATCTGGAAAGTCAAGAGCATGCTTGAGACCGCGTCACTTGATAGTGTCACTCAAACTATTTTTTATTTATTTTTAATTATTAGTTTGACAATATTTAGAGGTAGAAATAAAATTTAAAAGTAACATATCCCTTTATCTTATGATTATAATTATTTGTTATTATATTAATAAATACGACTTCAATTGTTATGATTCGACTAATTAAAGTGTATATATATATATACATATATATATATTTGAATATTTACTGCAAAAGTAAAAACGACAACAACAATAGTAATAATAAAAAAAAAATTAATCGTCTACTGTAATTTTCTACAACGTAGGTCTCAAAACATATCATCGTCACTTCTGCACACTAAACACGATAAAAAGAGGCATTGTTTTTTTGTTTACATGAAAACACTTATTCATATCCAATAGTCTCAAATTAATTATCACATAAAAACGAGAAATAAATATAGTACAACATTAAATTAAAAAGGAAATATGAGGCCATAGAGAGGGGTAGAGTAGTCTTTTAAATTTTTAAGAAGAAGAAGAAGAAGATCTTTGTGATGTATGAGGATATGATTAAATATTGATATATGAAATTAAAAATGGAAATATATGAAAATATAAATAAAAAGGGGGGGGGGGGGGGAATAGTGAGAGGACAAAAGTGGGAATAAAAGTAGGGCATGGCTGAAGCATTTGGGTGGAAAATGCCACATACAAAAGATGAGAGAACAGCCAAAACTAGTATTTCCTCGTCCACTTGTGTTGTTTTTACCGATATACCCATTCATTTTTTTTCTGTCCATTTTTAAATATAAAAATAAAAATATTTATCTAATAAAATATCACATTTTGTTATATTTTATAAATGTTTTTTTATATATATATCTTTTAAAACATAACGCCAATCCCACATAAGAATCCGAGGCATGCATTACACCTTTATAAAAGTTGCCAAAAACATTTCAAAATAATAAATAAAATAAAGTTTTTTAATTATTGTTTTTTTATAATTTATGATTATTCTCTCTCTTGTTACCTTTTTCTCAAACAGTTAAAAAGGTAATTAACACTTAATAAATTAATAATCTCATATCAAGAAAGTAGTAAAAAAAATTGTATTTTTTTTTTCAAAAAGGAAAATCTTTTTAGGTTGACAGCACTTTCTTTAACACCTTATTTGCTTTTCATGCAAAAGGGAAATAAAAAGAAATTAAAAAACTAATAAATAATGAAGGAAAATCATGGATTTCTCAAAAAAAAAAAAATAAATAAATAAATTTCACTCCAATACCAATAAAACTTGCATATTAAGTTAATTCCCCTTCCTAGGGGCGAAACCATAAAATTTCTTAAAAATAAAGGTTACCCCACATATACAAAATATAAGAGAATGATCCACGTATTGAATATTAATTAGTGTGACATTATATGACTACATTATTAATTAAAAGCGTGTCCTTTTGAATAGGACACGAAAAGGACGTACTATATATGTGTGTGTGTATATAGATATATTCTCGTAATAATAAGACGTAGAAGAAGATTGCAAAGAAGGAAAAGTAGAAAAGAAAAAAAAGTTGTAATATACAATAATATGGGGAAAAAGGGTAGTATAGGAATGAATAAAATATAAACTAAAAGTGGTTAATAACGAGAAACTTAATTTATGGGTTAGAAATGTGTTGGGGGAGAGACGTACAAATCATTGGTACGTCCAACTACTGCTCTTTCAACTGTTTGAAAAGTTTGTCTATTCGCGTTCATCACATATTTGTTTTTGTTTTTTTTTTTTTTATAAAAATTATATGTGAGTTTGATATCTTTTAAATCTTGGGGAAATTATTTATGTGTGTAAATCATACGTTTGTTAATGTAATTAGCAGATTAAGATTTATCACTGTAAATATATATCTCGACTAGCTGAATTGTATATCATAACTTAAAAAACATATATATTCGAATTTTTGTTGTATGACTTGTTGAGCTAAGAAAACCCGCAAATTAATATTATTATTATATTTTTTATGGAATAACTAGTGAATTAATAGGGTGGACAGTTTAATTAGCAAAGTCAAGTGTTATGTTTAATTTAAATTTAATATTGTCACTAGCGTGACTCATATGCATTGTCTATTATTTTATCTCTTAAGCTTAATATTTGACTGGGTAAATTGAGCAAAATATTATTTTTTAATAAAACGTCTTAGAGACTGGTCATCTTTGGGCTTCATTTAAGTAGTTGTTTTCTCCACGTCAATAAACCTAATTAAGAAATACCAAGAGAGAAACTCAATCCATTAGAAGACCATTATAATCAATCAAGTTACGTTACTCTAACTTGAAATGAAAAATCATTTAGCTAAGAAATCTCTTTGTTACTGTCTAATTAGAGTTTTTTTTTTTTTTTGAATTACTGTAAATTTGGAGTGCAATTACAAGACGAGGCTCGAACATTCCGATTTCTTGAAGAGAAAGATCATGTCAATTCTAAGTAGACTCTGACCGGTCGAACTATACTTAAGTTGACAATTACTATTACACTTTATAACAATAAATATATTATAAAAAGAATAAAAAGATTAAAAAAAAAAGTTAGAAAGTAATTTGGAATTTCTATTTTGAGAAGAATATTAAATGCACGTGACCATATAAAAATGTTCATTATGAAGATTAGAGAATAATAAGATCACGTTTCCTTTTCCCAACATTGTATCTAAACTTTATGTCACAAAATAAAAATAAAATTAAAAAAATCCATTTTAATTTTCATTTAAAAAACCAAACTTGTCCGATTCTTTCTGCCTAATCCCCCTTTTCTCCCTAAAAAATCTTATTCTTATTCTTAGATTTGCTTAAGATTATTCTTTCAATTTTGCTCGCTCTTATTCCAACCACTTGTGTTATTGTAAAACCGACTTTATACTAAAATTTTAATTCTAATTAAATGGAGTACGGAATTCAAATTGCACGACCAAAAAAACTCATAGAGAGCAAATCCATAAATCTTGTTGACATAAACTTTATAATTCAGTACAAATAATCTGTATAAAAAAAAAAACATTAGAAGTGAAGCTTGAATATTGGTCGAGAGGAAGCTAAATGACTATTTTACCACTAAACTAACTACTGATATTAGTATTGTTTAAGTTATATATATATATATATATATATATATATATATATATAAAGACAATTTTACCATTATACTAGATCCACCGGTACCTATACGTATAAATATAACTCTAAATAAAAATAAAAATATTCCAACTGTTTATTTTGATGAACTATTGATTGAAATTTGAATAGGACATGGTTTGATCCAAGAGAGATATGGTCCATTTGATTGCATAAAGTTTGGTGAGTTCCATGGAATTTTTACCATATGATGGGATTTCATAATCAATCAAATTAGTAATCGATTACTAGGATTGCATGGGACCCATGATTGATTTGTAATCTCAATTTGTTTTTCTAAGTAAAATAGATGGGAGTTGCCTTTGACTATTATTATCAAAAGTCATTATGAAAAAAATCAAATGATTAGTACATCTCTATATTTATTACCTGTCGTTCTATTATACGTTGTTTTAATATTAAGTTATTTTATATTTTTTACGATTTTATTTAGGAGAAACTTAGTAACACGTAGCACGAACATTTACAAACAAATATGAAAGTAAAGTACAAGTATTTATTTTTCGTTAAAATATCATTTTATTGCAGAGTTTTCGTTATTCTTTTAATTAACATTTTCACTGTAAATGTTGAAAACATATTCGCATTTTGTGTTTATTTGCATGACAATAACTCTGACTATATAATCAATTTTTTTTAAAAAAAATAATAATGTCGAGGGTCTAAATTTAAGATCTAGTAAAAGTACAATGACCGAAATTAAACAAATTTCAAAATACATGAACCAAAATTATATTTTAACATTTATTTTTCTTGTACTTTTGTATTTAACTCTACTACTGTGCAAGAAAAATTATCTATTTTCGAGTTAGTGGATCAGGTTTCATTTTCTTTGATTAGAAGTCGAGAGTATAAAATAAGAGGTTCGGTTGAAATTAGGTAATTAAAAACGAAAGTAATATCAACAAAAATGGACAAATTTGGATCTAAACAAACAAAAACCACCAAATTTGCAGCAGATTTGAAAGAAAATCAATGATGTGTTCATATTAAGATTCAAAATGGGATAAAATGATTACTTTGGAGATGGAATTATATCAATCTTAGACTTTTTGTTTTCCCTTTAATATTATATTATAAGATTATGCATAATATTTTCAAATAATGTTGAATTTTAATCTTTATTATTTTTGGACTTTATGGGCCCAATCATTAGCACAAATTTGGCCCAACATCCACTTGTCAACTCACCACAAGTTTACCATTCATTTCACTTTAACTTTAACAAATCAACTTCCTCAAAGAAAAATTAATTTTTTTTTTAAAAAAAACTTTAACAAAGTAACAAACACAAAGGTTACTTTCTACAGTTTCTTTTTAATCAATTTACTCAAAAGAAAAAAAAAAGACTTGGATTTTGTGTCACGAAACGAGACCTCCACGTGTCGATAGACAAGGATTGTCAAATGTTTGAGTTTAAGTTGATAAATTGAAGTATATTAAGGCGTCTTTGGAACGATGAGTTAATTCTAATACATTGTATTTAAAGAGCAAAATGTTATAGATTGAGTTACGATAGTCTGTGTTTAGTGAGAGAGAGGATAAGTAGAATATAGTAAATGTCGTAAAAAATAGATATTTGAAATAGTAATATTGAAGTAAACTGCAAAGTTATAATAATTGACGATAGCGTGAGCTACAATAATAACTCGCTTTATCTACTTAAAGTCGGGCCCAAACAACCTCTTTATTATTAGTATTAACGGGATTTTAATCTCACCCTTACCTTTCACAAACATTATATTATAAAATAACTATTGGAATAGAACTCTTTTGAAATCCGGACGAAGCCAGATTTGAAACAATATAGTAACGACTTGCAATGAAAATTTTAAATTACCAAACCATTTTAGGTTAGCGTCACACTATCGTACTTAATGTGCTGATTTTCAAAAGAGTTATTTTAAAAACGTGATTGAAAGTCACGAATATTTTTTATTTATTTAATGTTTGGCCAAAAAGTAAAAATTGTAAGAAAGAACTAATAATTGAAAATGAAATTCACATGGTTATATAAAATTAAAAAAAAAAAAAAGAAAAAAAAAAGAGAAGAAAAGTGGAGTAATACTTGAAATGGATAGAGACATGTTCTTGTGGAGCCTAAGGCAAAGAAGAAGACAGCTAACCTTAAACAAGTAAGTAAAAAAGCTATAATGGATAACCTCAAACACACCCCTTTGTTCTGTCTCTACTTGGAAGATTCTTTTTCCTATCTTCAAAAACCCACTCAACTCATCACCTCCACAAACCCTTTTCTAATTTTCCTGCCATGGTTCCACCATTTCAAATCACTTTCACGATTCTTACTCGAAAATGTTATAAAGTCACATATTCACTGATTCTGGATATATGAATTAAAAATAATATTTTTATTAACATGAAACACGTGGAATTATTGGAATCTTGATGAGTTTTGGGTAATAGTATTTTCCTCTCTAGTTTTTTAGGCTCACTAGGGTTGTTACTTGGTAGTTGTTCACAACACTATGCGACTAAATTATTGAGTAAGCTTGATTTTAGTTTAAGTTCAAGTGGAAGTTTAGACCAAAGTCGAAAAAGAAGGTTAGTTAAAGCTCAATCGAAAAATTATTATGCAAGTAATAAACGAGATATGTTGTATATAGCTCCACCATAGCAACCAATTGTCGTGTTGTAGAGAGAACATTCCAACACACTACACCGTTAAGCGATTAGATTATTTGTAAACAAATATTTAGGTTCACGAATAATAACAAATACACTAGTGATATACATTAATCAATGTCGATCACTTCAAATTATGACATTTTTGGAACGATAAGACAATGTTATATTCACAAATATTGTAAAAATGAAGCAACTACATATCCGAAATTCCCATACTTTTATCCGAAACTAAGTTGTCTCCAACGCAAAAGGATTCATCAAATATAAAATCATTTTTCATAGGGTAACTATGGATAAGAATCATTATGGGCTACAAACTTGGGCTCAAGACAAATGAAACATACCATTAACAAGGCCCAATATCAATAAAAGCCCACTTTAAAGTGCCCAAATTCCGAGTTCCTTAAAATATCTGGCGGGCTGGGCTTTTCGTTCTCGTGTTATTCTTCAAGACAGACCGTTCTTCTTAATTTTCAGACACCATTAATGGCGGTTTCTACAGATTCAGAGCAATAGATAACACGATGGACAGAACGAACCACCCCAAGAAGAAGTAACCCACCAATCTCGTCGGTCCTTCGTCTTCTGGTTCCTGTCAATCCAAAATCAACGATGATTTTACAAATTCCTTGCGGTGAGATTTTGGCGGGAAAGAGGGCAAACGGAGAGTACCTTCGGCGGCGGCAATTGAGTTTGAATCTGAGTTATATCGGCCTCGAAAGGCCATGAATATTTGTCTGGTTCTCCGATTCTCGCCAAGCTCCAATCGTACATTCTTCTCTCTTCAACAGATGATAATATCATGTACGATTCCTGTAATCATTCTTCAATATTACTCGCAATTCAATCTCGTAATATAACTTAGGTTTTTTTTTTAAATTCTAATTTATTGGTTTCTACTGACTTTTAGGAGTTCGAGTTTTTGGTTGAGTTCTTCTTCCTCTAATCCCTGGCTTTTTAGTTCTTCAACCTTGATGTTGTATGCAATCGGAACCTGTAACAAATTAAGGCTGATCAAGATCAAGGATGGTTCTCGCAGAATTAGGGTCTATATTTTAGCGAATTGAATTAAATTACCTGATCATATGGACATCCTCTTCGGAGTCCGAGTCTTCCATAGTGATTCACATCCGTAATTGCTGCATTACCCGAACAAAGTTCAAGAGAAATTTGAGCGAACTTAAGAACTTAAATAGGCAGAGAGATTAGGGTTGATAACATTACGAATTCCACGGAGGGCTCGTTCGACGTTGAGAGCCGAAATCAGAGACGGCGATTCATCGGAGGCTTGGAGCGAGCTTTCTTCCTCCGGTTCAGTCGCCGTCTCCGTTGCAGCGGTCTCCGCCGATGACTCGTTGGTGTTTCTGATGAGGAACTTGAGCGGCTTTGGGCGGGAAGTGATGGGATTGAAGAATATGGCGGTGGTTTTTGCAGTTGGAGAGAGGAAGTTACTCCGACGAATGTGGACGGTGGTGGTGGTGGTGGTGGTGGTAGACGGTACTGCAGCCGCCGCCATGGTGGTTCTCGTTGCTGCTCCGGTGACAGTTTTAGTTGCTGGTATAGATGGGCTTTTGCTTCTTCAAGTTCAATGTTTGATGTGGTAGATAAGAAGACGTTTCTCCACCAAGCGAATTCTATCGCAAAATATTTGCATTTTCACGAGCTTAGCTCATACAGTAATGGTGGATTTAAAATCGTGTTTTTTTTTTTTAATTTATAAATTTACTAAAAAACATTAGGCTATATAAAAAATTCCAATGCATGAAAATATGAATTTTCAATTATATTGTGTGATTAAGAAAAAACTCAGAAGGAACCTAATAAAAGTCTATAACACCCTTTTGAGGTTTGAGTTTAAAAGTTATATTTTAATTTTTACAATTTCAAGTTTGTTTTTAAATTTCTAAGCAAACAATTTTAGAACAATTCATGTCGATTTGTTGTCAAATCCATAAATTTTCGTGTATGTTTAGATAAATAAACAATAATCGTAACAAAAACATGTTATATATGTGTGTGTGAACTATACCCATTGTCGTATTTTTCTTTCAATTCTACACTCTTAATCTTTTATTCTTTACTAACTCTACCCTCCAAATTTCACTTCATACATGTGTTTTGTTCACTTAAGCAAACATATGAACATACCAAAATTTACGTGTAGATGTATTCAGTAGCAAAAGCTTTAAAGGGTTGTTTTGGATGAAAAACAATTTCAAACTTTGAAGTCAAACCACAGTATAGATAGAACTTTTATAATGTAACTTTTTTCTTTCTAGTGTAGCGTATGCTTGTATACATATAGATGGAGTTTGAATCTTAAAAACAAGTGAAAATGTTTCAAACTCTGTAAACTATATACAATACCTTTATCGATGTTCAAGTTCAAATGATTATTACTTGATATATTAATTATAGTTATTTGTAATTATGTTAAATTTCTTTTATTCAATTGTATTATGTTATCTAATAGTTAATTAAACATTTTTTCTTTTATAACCCTTCAACAGTCTTTTATATATTTTATTTATTTGATATAACAAGGAGGGAAGGGATTCAGACTACCGATTTATTGGATGCTAACACATACTCCAATCCATTGAATTATACTCGTTTCAGCGTAGGATTTTTTTTATACTTAATATGAGTGTTAATATACCTAATTTGTATATAATAAAGACAGCAATTAGTTTAATTTAATTAAACAAATTAATAAATTACGTCATCAAGAAGTCGTTGTAGTATAGTGGTAAGTATTCCCGCCTGTCACGCGGGTGACCCGGGTTCGATCCCCGGCAACGGCGTATTTTTTTTTTTTTTTTGTATTTCCTTTTGAAAGGAAACGACGTCGTCACGTAATTGGTTTTCGTTTTGCGATGATAATTCCCTTCCACTGCCTTCAGCTTCGACATTCAATTTGCTTTTTCCGTTTCAGTGTCTCTCTCGGGAAGAGGGAGCTCGGTATCATGATCTTGTAGACACCATTATCAAGTCCAATTACTGGTTATGGCTACAGAAATGGAGGCTTCTCTACCAGGGGACTCAGGTTCCAGCTCAGAAGCAGGTCCCTCCCACTCCCACCCGCCCGGACCTCACCGTTTTCCTCTTGCCGCTCAGCCGGAGATTATGCGAGCAGCCGAAAAGGACGATCAGTACGCCTCCTTTGTTTATGATGCTTGTCGCGACGCTTTTCGCCACCTCTTTGGTCTGTTACTAACACTCTAATTTGATTGTTAAGTTTAATCAGCTCTTGGGAATCGAAATCGAAATTCAAATTTCTACTTTCGTTTTATTGTTTAGCTTAGCCAATTCTTAGTTATGTGTTTTCGGATACTTGGGTATTTTTTGTTTATTCTATTTTCTAATTCATAACTCCTTTTTTTGTAGTAGATATATTAAGTTGTGGCATTTAGTTTAGTAGTTTTAAGTAATGTATATTCGTTTTTGATGCGTAGTTAAGTTCTATGTTATGAATTACGGATGAGTTTAATTTTTTTGGTTTTAATTTGTTTTACCTTTATTTTCTCTTCATTATAGGTGCTCGGCTTGCCGTGGCATATCAGAGTGAGGTTAGTTCTGGATTTGATTCCTTTTAATTTCTTTAGATTTGTATTTTCTATCAGTTGTAGTTACAATTATAAGACATATTTGGTGGTGAGTGATGCTAAAACAATGGAAAAGGAACTGAGGTTAGTTGTAGAGGACATTCAATTTCTTTGGTTGAAAAATTATTGAGGCTCTTCATGCCTGGTTGTTTTCCTTAATTCATATTTCTACAGAAGAGCTCAGGAATTTTGGGAATTTTTCCTGCTCTTGCATTATGATGAATTAACATTATCGGCAATTTTAAAAGGGTGTTGAAATCTCTATTTTCTTTTTCGCTTGCAGACTAAGCTTCTAGGACAGATGTTGTATTATGTGCTAACAACTGGGTCAGGACAGCAAACACTTGGTGAAGAATATTGTGATATCAATCAGGTGGATGAAGATTTGACTCCTATAATTATGCATGGGTATTTAGTATAGATGTTGTATTATGTGCTAACAACTGTATATTTAATATTTGTGTTTTCAATTATTTTTTAAGGTATCTGGACCTTATGGACTTCCTCCAAATCCAGCAAGACGTGCTCTTTTCATCGTATATCAGACAGCAGTCCCGTATATTGCTGAAAGAATTAGGTTCGCTATCACAAATGTCCCTGATTTACAGTTGTAACTTGTAACTATGTTTGCCTTTAGTGATCTCTGATGCATCAATGTTCACTTGATGTACTTACAATGGTTGTTTGTTTTCCAGCTCTAGAGTAGCTTCTCGTGGCATCATGCTTGCTGATTCTCTGTCTGATGAGTTCTATGGAGAGACTGCAGCAGGAGATGCATCTTCTCAGTCTTTGTTAACCACGGAAATTCAACCTTCTTCAACCCCAGGGTCTGCTTCTTACATAATGAGATTGAGGGCAAAAATTAGTCGACTATGGTTGCGAACAGTTCGATGCTGGCCTTCGGTACACTCACTTTCATCATATATTGCTTATGGAATCTGCAAATTTGAAGCTAGTACATTGTAGTTTCGATATTTTGGGTTTGTTGTAATTTGAATGTAGGATATGACAATTTTAGTGTTTTTGTCAGTTTGAGTTATATTTCAAAATATTTATTTGGATAATACGTTAACTATATCATTCTTTACATCTTGTTCTTTAGAATTAATTCTTAGAATGAAATCATAGAATTTAAAGTTCACTATGTAGATCTGGTTTATTTCCTTGACTTGACTTGCCTTTCTTTTCTACTTGTTTGTCCCCCCACATCTTTTTATTTTAGTTGTAATAATCTTATAATGCCTCACAGGTTTTGCCTCTAGTTCGTGAATTTTTGCAACTGGCTCTTCGCACAAACCTCATGTTTTTCTATTTTGAAGGTGATTCCGTTGTAAAGATTCAAATACTATTATTGATGTTCATGTAAACAGATTTGAGGATTTTTTTTGGCTAATGTTGGAATTTTAACTTGCAGGATTGTATTATCATATATCCAAACGAGCTGCAGGCATTCGCTATGTGTTCATTGGAAAGCCGTCTAATCAAAGACCCAGGTTTTGAACACAAGCTGACTTATGTTCTCAAATTTATGTTTCTGAATTTCAAACGGAGTTTTCTTTAGCGTAGCAAGTCGGTTAATATCTCGAGTTTGTCTAATTTTCTACCCCCCTCCAAAAAAAAAAAAAAAAAAAAGAATCATAGTAACATCGTATTTGAGCCCAAATGTTATGTTTAGAATTTAATTCTCTCTCATTTTTCTACTTTCACCTTCTTTTCGCTGACCGTGTTTGTTTGTCGCCCTTCCCTGCACTGTTGTTTTCCATCTCTCTTTATTCATAACTTGTCATGTTTTTCGCTTGATTCAAAATGTCATTTGGGTTTAGTGTCAGCATTTAAATTATGAATATGCATACTCAGAAGCATTGACTCTCTCCCAATATATTTTGACTCAGATACCAAATACTTGGAGTATTTTTACTGATTCAACTTTGCATCATTGCTGCCGAAGGCTTAAGACGTAGCAGTTTATCATCTGTTTCAAGTTCCATTAACCCGGCATCATTTGGAGCAAATCCTAGTTCATCAGGTACCATGCTCTTAACGTTATACAATTTATTATTAAAATGTTTGTATGTTTATTTTCCACGTCACTATCTTGCTTATATTCTTTTGAACCCTTTGTATGTGAAGTGGGTCAATGGAGAAATTCATGGTAAATGTCATACAATCTGGTGGGGCTGAGCTTCGAGAGTATTATCAGTGCAGCGCCATAAATTTATATAAAGAGGGGCAATAATAAAGTTGGGAGATTAGAAGGAAAACTTTAAATTCTTGATTTTTTTTTTTTTTAAATCACTAGCAGAGTGTTGGCACCATAATTGCAATGGAGCCTCCACCCATTCTGAACAGATCCGTGAATCTTCAACCAACCATTGACCATGCGTTACACCCTGTTATATAGATTAACTCTCGACGAAAATCTGCCACTGCCAGAGATACTTGGCATGCAAGTAATAGCTTTTGGGACCTCAATTTGGTGAGGAATTTGAAAGATGATGAGGCTTTGAAATGGACTAATCAAAGCATGGTTTTGGGCCCAATTGTTATCACTCAACTGGTAGATGCTTGGAAATGTCCTCTCAATCCGGATGGACACTTCCTCACCAGATCTCTCTTAGCTGATATGGGGTGATGGAACGAGTTTTTTGGAGTCTTATTTTGACTAGAGGTATATGGAAGGACAAATACCCCAAGAAGATCAAAAGTTTCCTTTGGCTCACAAGGCCATAAACACTAAAGATGCCCTACAAAAGCGCATGCCAAATATGGCATTATCTTCTAGATAGTGTATAATGTGCAGGACTAATGATGAATGATATGAACCGGCCAAACATCAAATTATTAATTAGACTTTATTTAATAATTATGATGTATTTTAAATAATTTTCAT
>JBBPDJ010000021.1:1190637-1219173 GCA_037974625.1 Cucumis cinereus
CTGCAAGAAGAAAAGACGTATGATGAATTTTACTCCATTGGGACGTGTTATGTCAATTACATTGGGAAAGAGCAAGAGTAGTGCTTGTGGTTACCAATGATTGTCAATGAATTATAAGTTGTTTTGGTAAGAATAAATTCTAAATTTTCAATTTTTTTTTCACGAGCAAACTATTAAGAAAAAAGTCCTGAAAAGAAGGGCGGAAGCCATTACATTGTGTGGACCAATAATGGTGCCAGTCCACGAATGCATATAAATATCATCTCCATCGTCCATTCCATAGCTTACAGTACCATCACCAATGCCCTTTTCTCCACGTTCAAGTTCCTCCAGCAACCTGAAGTTCCTAGGAACTGTGATGGAAAGCAAACACTTAGAAGATGCTTAAGTGATAACATGTTGGCGAGACATCAACGTCAAATTCAACTCCACAATCTGCAATGTACAAATTATTTAATCGATTTGCCCTCTCAAAGAGCAACACAGAAAAAGAGTGGACAGAGGCGGCGGAGTAGTGCTCATGTGAACTAGATCTCATGATTGGGTGCGGACGAAGGTGGCACGAAGTTCGTCGGTTAGACGTGGAGCGTCGAGCGTCGTTGACGACTAAGTGAGAGATACCGGCATGATGGAGCTCGACTGGTCGGTGTGCGAAGAAGAAAACAAAGGAAGAAGATTAGATTTTTTTTCTTTTTCGTTTCTTAAATTTTTGGACGGCCTGCGTAGAAGAAAACAAAAGGGAGGGGGTTGCAGGCGACTGTGAAGAGGAAGAAGAAGATAGAATGTTTTTTCTTTTTCTTTATTTTTCACGCATTCCAAGTTAACCCTAATTATATAAAGAATAATAATAATAATATATTGAAAAGATATACATTCTATCTAGATTGTAAAAGATATTCTAAAAGATATTTTAAATTGATTATTTGATCTTACCTAGATTCTCTAAAAGATATTCTAAAAGATTATTTGATCTTACCTAGATTCTCTAAAAGATATTTTAAAATGATTATTTGATCTCAATGAGGGTAAATCTGGAATATCAAAAAAACCACGCACATCATTATCACCGTATTCGCTATTTTTCTAATTTTGCCATAATCTCCGAATTTCTCTTAAAGTTATTTGAGTCTAAAGCCCAACCCATACAAGGCTCACGAGAAGCCTCTATAAAATAGTTTTCCACTTCATTTTTTTTTGGGGGGGGGGGGGGGAGGGGGGGTTGGGTAGAATAACTTAAGGCTGAAGTTTCGAAGATTCAAAAGTTGAAGATCTCGAACACGATCCTCAAAGTTTGAAGATCAAAAGGCATACTAAAGCTCCAAAGATCAACTTTTGCTCTCTTGAAAATCCAAAACTAAAGCTCAGAAGACTTCTTTTGAAACTCTTGAAATGATCGATCAAAGTTCATCAACAAAGTTTATAGGTCGATCCTCCAAGAAGATCATCAACCTTGAGGATTAAAGTTTACTTTTTCTGAAAGAAAGCATCAAAAGATTGTGTATTAGAGATTGAAATCACTGATATTAATACAAATATCAAGTTTAAATTCCACGAACTAAATTTTGTCAAAAAAATAGTCAAATAGATTGACACGCTCACTAGAACCTCTCTACCTTTTATCCCTTTCTCTCCTATAATATTAAATGTCATCCAAAGACAACAAATATTAATTAATATTATTATTATTATTTTAACAATACGTGAAAGTGAGAGAATCAAATCTTTAATTTCAAATTTGATAATACAAATACTATATCAATTGCGTTGTACTTGTTCGAGCAAATAATGTTAAATACCGATAAAAGTTAATTAACAAAAAAAATTTAATTTCTATGTTTGAAAATTTGAAACTTTAATTTGTGATTTTAAAAAAAAATTCTCATGAAATTTTAGCTGAATTCTTTTCCTAATTTCAATTTTTTAAATCTCATTTTATTTCCATATCATCTGATTTCAAGTTATGTCCATCTCTTGCAAAGAAACCATCGAAATTTTTCAAAAAAAAAAAAAAAAAAAAAATATCACTCGTAAATATCCCGCAGTAGGCTAACCTTTTTTAATTGTTCAATTTAATATATTGGATGATCCCATTAAAAAGTAAAACAAATAATTAAAAAATTGATTTAGAATTTGAGAAAGCTATATATTAGAGGATTTATATGGATTTCAAAATATAAATATAGTTATTTCTTGTGCAACGGTCGATTGAATCGGTTATCCAACCAAACCATCATCGAACCGACTATGGTCAATTCAGAAAACATACAAATCAATCTCGACCATCAAGGAGTACAAGTCGGTTAGTCGGATGGTGTAATGCTCTAGATTTTTTCTAGATGTCAGTTTTGATTTTTTCCAAACTAACACGGATTGAGCTCCTCCTCTTCTTTGATTGACCGTCTACGGTTCGGTTAGTTTTAGACGGCCGGTATGGTTTCTCGGTCTATCATGTTTACCCCACGTCTCCCTCCAACACTAATGAAGATAGTTAAAGTCAAAGTGAGCTTAACTTAATTAAAACAAATGAAACAGAGACTCCACGTAATAAAATTATATAATTATTAATTAGATGGCTAAATACTATTAATCACCAATCCTAAATAATATTACATGGCTAATTAAGATAAGTACCTAAACCTACTACTACAACACTTCTACAACTTATATCTTCCAATTCTAATGTCTGTCCAAAATTCATGTTTTCCCCATTAATCACCATAATTAGCTTTGCCTAAACTAATACTAATATAGGATTCTTTCTACCATTAGTGTCTCTAATTAAGTTAACAAAGCAGCTCAAAAAGGCTAACCATTTCTTTGTCAAAGTATCCAGAAGCACAAGCTTAAGATTTTTTTGTAGACTTTCAGTGCCCCTCCACTGGGAAGAGATGAACTGTTTGAGGCAGAAGACTGTAGTTGATATTCAGTTCTCCAAATATTCTCTTCAACTCCATCACGAGCTCGGTTCTTCGTCGGTTCTTCTCAGCCCAGTCTTGAAAATTCATGGTGTGGTTCGTATAAAGAGCGATCTTTATCTTATTCACATTTTCGATCTCCTTCACCACAACACTATGATTTGGATGCCAGTGTTGTGGATTCTCCTCCAAATACCTGCAGCCATTGATAAGGATCAAATAATATATCGCGAAACAATTATTTTTCTTTGTTTCAGAACTATCAAAATATTTGTAAAGTTGCATTCAAAATCTTCATTATTTGTTTCACTACCACTCACCTCTTTATTTGTTCTTTCATGGCCCCAATCCTTTCCAATGGTGTTGCGAAAGCGATTGAGAATTCGATGGTGTCACCCATGTCTGGACTTCTGTAGTAGTTAGTGATGGGCTTTGTTGCCAAAACTGAGTTGGGATAATAAACCTTCTCATTGTTGAGTTTCAAGAAGACTGTTGTCAAGATATTCATTTCTTCAACCAAAAGCTGCAGATTGCCACAAGTTAAAGGCGAAAAGAAACAGGAGACTTTGATGACTGCAAGTTAAGAAGCTTACCTGGACGCCATCAACAACACATCGGTCCCCAACATCAAATGGATGCATCACAAACACAAAGATTAGAGCTTCAAATGCAGTCTTGCAAGTGTTTCCAAACATGAAAGCTGCCACTGCAAGCTGAGTTAGAAGGAAGACGAGTACTTTGGTTGTAGCAATTTCCATCAACAGAAGCCAAATAACAGCTGTTACTATTATAATAAGCGCTGTTATTAAATTGTTCAATTGCTTCACTGCTGTTTTAGTGTCTTTCAAGGCATGTGCTAGAGTTTTCCTCCCTTGATAAACCTTCACCTGCATGAAAAGAAGTTACTACGTGCTATAGAACATTATTGCACGCTTTGGTTCTTGAAACATGTTTCAGAAAATTAGTGAAGACAAGGAAGTAAGAGGAACTAAATGTTTGGCCATAACCAATTAAGCATTCTGAATCATCTTGACCATAAGAAGTCTATGTTATGTACTTATTGTACTAAGACTTTGTTCGCTTATTAGGGGATGACCAAACGAGAAGCAATTCTTATTGTTGTCTAGTCGAAGAATGATTTTGAACTTGTGTATCCTACAACAAAATCCAAAACGATTCTTAATTTTAATGGAAACTCTCCTTTGATTTGTTTCTATTTAAATTCAGTAAGTGGGCCTAAGCGACTGACACTTTTAATGTGTTCAAGTGGCTAGATGATTCAATATGACTAAAGATAAATAATAGATACGAGGTCTCACCACCCAATTTGTTAGAGCTTTCATGTCAATCTTCCCAGTCTTATCTACCTCAAAGTGTGGCCACACAAGATTAACTTCTTCTGGAATCATGAATTCCAGAAGATCCTTTTCCTCTATGAACCTAACAAAGGGGAAATGGTAAAATATTAACATGAGTTTGAACAAAAGATCACAAGCAAAAAGGAAAGTTTCTCACTTGTTTCCAGGAAGAGCAACATTTTTGAAGATCTCTTTAGCAGCTTCTTTGGCAACTTTCATCTCGACTGCGATCTCACCACCGGCGACATCTATGTAGCTTTCATCATCAAGTATTTGTGAGATTGACATCTCTGAACTAGTAACTGCATCAACCAATACTTTCATTGTCCAAGCTGAAACCTTCTCTCGCTTCAGCTGGTGAATCTTTCCCATGTCAATCACTTTTTTATGGTCTGATTTTTTCTTACTCTCATGAAAAAATCTACAACACCTGAACTTGGCAGTACTTTCATCCTCCTCTGGAGGAGGCCTTAAGAGGGTTTGTAGAACATGATGAAGGAAAAGGGATTCCTGAATTCTGTCGAAAAATCGGTTCATATGGAACTTGGAGGCCAGTATTTTCAGCAACAATGTTTTAATCAACCACAAGAATGCCCCTATAAGAAGGCTTGCCAAAGTCCATGTAATAGCATCCAAAATCTTAGCAGTGATCCTCGAACTCGAAATCATATGGTTTCTTCGATCGAACAAGGACCCCCATGTAGCAAGAACCAATGACAACCAAAGGGTAACTTGGACACTCTTCTTCAACCCATGAACAAAATAAAGTACTTTTTTCTTAAGCAAAAAGTTCCTCTCTATCAAAAAGACAACCACATTCATAACCCAACGAGTAAATATCAATCCACACAAAATCACAGTAGCAAGTAAACACCATTTCCAAACCTTCAAACCCCAAAGGAACCGATTCTTCAAAGGGTTAACAGTCAAGCTAGCCACCAAGCAACTAAGTATGCAAAAAACTCCAATCCACTTAATCACTGTCTTCATCTTTCCTTTGTTGTGCTTTTTATTCAACCCCACATTCCCATCGTCTTCTTCCTCGGGTTGAGCCTTCGGCGTGTTGAGATTTGAGCTTCTGGATGAAGTTGCACCGATTTGTTCTCTCAACGATACATGATTCTCCTCCTCAAACATCTCTGAATCGATATAACCTGGCTGTTCCCCAAATCTGGATTTGGGTTTCGAGAGAGTTGATCTTCTCAGAGACCTTCTGGGCGTGAGGGTTCCATTTGAAATTGGGATTTTCGGTGGCCTATTCGCAGTGGGAGCGGGTTGTGAAGCGTTGCCATAGCCAACGCTCGAACCGGTCGGCTCTTTGGTCTGTGAATCGACTCTGTTTTGCTTTGGAACAGAGTACTCATTATCAACGCCGGTAAGCTCAACCACAACTTGACCTCCATTTTCACTCTCCTTCTGAGACGAACTTCTTCGAATAGGTTTATTCCCGTTCACATCCATCACAATCCAAGCTTAGAACTAAACAGACAAAATCAAAGAAAATAGTCGTTGAGAGCAAACCAAAACACAATCAAAATCATCGAGCTTAATAAAGAAAACTTCACCAAACCCACAATGTTAGAGATAAACTTAAACAGAAAACAGAAACAGAGAGAGTTTCTTGAATGCAAAATCACACAAAGAAGCAGAAAAAACGAGTAAGAACAGAAACCCACTTGGTTTAAACAAAAACAAAGAGATTGAAGGTGGGAAAAGAAAAAATGGCGGAATAACAAACCAGAAATGTCAAAAAGTAGGATGCAATGGGGAACAGAGGGAGTGGGGTCAAAGCTTCCTTGAACGATGAACTTCACTCAATAGCAGTGCACAAGAAACACAGAAATAGCTAAAAAGGTTAAACAGAAAACCCATCTGGGCCAAAGATTTATAGACCAGATTTGTTTTGTAGCTGCCATTATTATCATTCAGCTTCCTTCCATCCCAAATCGAATGAGGACGACGTGCTACAATTATTATTACTGGATTTTAATTATTTTAGTGAATTCGTTTTTATTTTATTGTCATTATACATATATATATACATAAACATATACATATACATATATAGTCAAGTCATATATTATATTTATTTGAAAAAAAAAAAAAAAAAACTGAGCCGTGTGAACTCTGGACGTAACGGTGCCGATTCGTCATCGATTGAAATATCTTGGGATTGAAAATTTAATTTTAAGGAAAATATATTAGAAAAAAAAAGAAAGAAGAAGAATTGGACAACTCACACCTAGTGTATCCTTATATAATCAAATTTATAAGTGTATGATAATAATTAAAAATATAGATTTACAAAGTTTTAAAGATAAATTGGTCCAAATATTTCTATAATATATATAGAAATATTTTTTTGTACTAAAATAAAATTGATACACCTCTTTTGTACCATCAAAATATTGGCAAATTATTATGATAAAATATTTTCTTTAAAATATCAATTTTTAGATTTTATCCATAATAGACACTGATAAACTTATATCGATGTTAACGATAAAATAAAAAAAAAAATTGTATTTGCGTATCAATTTGGACCTACAGATTTACAAAAAAAGAAAAAAGAAAAAAGAAAAATCAAAACCTATACCCTCACCACTCACATCCAAAGAAGTAGTAGCCAAAATAGTTGAACCAATTTGGACCCAAAAATTGTAGGCCACCAATTTTGTCACCCTTTTTCCCCCCTCTTTTGGGCTTTTTTCTTTTAGATTTTTGTTTAAAATTTGGAATTCCGTCTTCATCTATTTTGAGTAAACATCAGAATTTATAGTCAAATTTGTGAAAACGAACATAACTCAATTGATCTTTTATATGCGTTAACAATCATGAGACCTAAAGTTCTAATTCTCCACCTCTTGTTATGCTAAAAAACTAAATGATGATTATCAAATAAGACCGTAATTATTTGGTATATGCAAAATATGTCAACGAGATCCTAGTATTTTAGTGTATTATTATATTTATTTAATTATTAATTGAGGGGTACTTCAAGAGGACAAATGGGCTCCCTAGAGTATAGACCTACCATTGAATTAAATTAAGTATTTATTTATTGATTTATTGTATTTTAATATTTTCTTTTAAAAATTTGAATAGTAAGTCATCCCCAGTCCCAACTGGCAGAGGACAAACATAGACAAAGGTATAGAAATAGAATCTCAACTCCCCATTCATTGAGTGTACTAATGCTATTAAATGATTTCTCACTATCTACCACTCTTTTGTCTTAATATTTGAGTTGTTCATTAATATTTTTTTTCCTTATTAAAAAAATAACAATAATTCTTGACTTTTTTTTTTTTTTTTTTAATAAAAAAATTATTGTTTAATTAACAACAAATAGCTTTATTAAAGTTTGAATATTCGATATTCATCCTTATAACATGTCAAAGATAGTTGACATTTACATCTTTTTTGTCAATCTTCTCTGTCCCACGTACTTGAAAATCTGATGACACAAGATGGTAAACAAGGAACGTCACAGGGATATAGGGTGAAATGGAGAGCAGAGACGTGACATAAAAAGAAGAAAGTGACCACCACATTTTAGTTCCATCTTATTTTTACCCGATCGGAGTGGAATTAAAATTTTCATTCCCCTTTGCAGCTATGGCAGATTCCAAAATTAAGGTGACGGGAGGTTTTATAGTTTAATAAAAACAATCTTAAAAAATGAAAACCTGGGTCTCAAGGGGCTGAGAGACAATTTTACTACTAGACTACCTTTTGATATTAATATTTTTTCAGTTTTTATCTATATATACATATATTATACACAGATCATAAAGTTGAGGGGAGTCGATCCTCGTAAAAAGTATAATACATATAAATTAGTATTGAGTTAAGCATCGTTTATATATATATATATATATTAATTAATTAATTAATTAGATGGCTAAACATTATTAATATGAGTATCCAACTACAACAGTCTTAGAAGTTATATTTTCCAATTAGTAGCTTAGCTTGCCTAACTAAGTTAACAAAGCAGCTAAAAGAAGCTAACCATTTCTTTGTCAAAAGCATCAGAACCTTTAAGGTCTTCTGTACACTTTAGTGCTCTTCAACTGGAAACAGATGAACTGTTTGAGGCAGAAGATTGTAGTTAATCTTCAGTTCTTCAAAGATTCTCCTTAACTCCATCACCAGCTCGGATCTTCGTTTGATCTTCTCACCATAGTCTTGATAATTCATGGTGTGGGTTGAATAAAGAGCAATCGTTAGCTTATTCACGTTTTCGATCTCTTTCACCAGCAACAGATGATTTGGATGCCAGTGTTGTGGATTCTTCTCCAAATACCTGAAGCCATTGATAAGGATTACATATATTGGAAAACAATGATGGTTTTTCGTTCGTTGCGAAATGATCGATATATTCGTAAATATGTATTCGAAATCTTCATTATTTGTTTCACTTCCACCCACCTCTTTATTTTTTCTTTCATGGCTCCAATCCTCTCTAGTGGCGTTGTGAAACCGATCGAGAATTCGATGGTCTCGCTCATGTCTGGACTTCTGTAGTAGTTACTGATGGGCTTTGTTGCCAAAACTGAATTGGGATAATACACCTTCTCATTGTTGAGTTTCAAGAAGACTGTCGTCAAGATGTTCATTTCTTCAACCAACAGCTGCAGATTGTCACAAGTTAAACACAGAAAGAAATATGAGGCTTTCATGAGAGCCTGTTAAGAAGCTTACCTGGACGCCATCGACAACACAACGGTCCCCGACATCAAATGGATGCATAACAAACACAAAGATTAGAGCTTCAAATGTAGTCTTGCAAGCGTTTCCGAACATGAAAGCTGCCACTGCAAGTTGAGATAGAAGGAAAACGAGTACTTTGGATGTAGCAATTTCCATCAACAGAAGCCAAATAACAGCCGTCACTATTATAAGAAGCGCTGTTACCAAATTATTCAATTGTTTCACAGCAGTTTTAGTGTCTTTCAAGGCATGTGCTAGAGTTTTTCTCTCTTGATAAACCTTCACCTGCGTGAAAAGAAGTTACTACATGTCATAGAAAATTGTCGAGACATTTCGGCTATCGATGACGATTAGGGAAATTTTTTAAGACAAGGGAGAAAGAACTAAATGTTCGCCAAAACCATAGGGACTTTGGAGTTCACAGAAACACAAAAACTCTACGTGTTTATTAGGTTCTAACTTCTAACACTTTGCTTGCTTATTGGGAATGATCAAATGAGAATTGAGAACGATTCTCAATGTTGTTTAACATAAATCACGAATGAATCAAGATTTGCGTATCCCACCACAAAATCAGAAATGATTCTCAATTTTAAGAAAATCTTTCTTTTGACTGCTCATTTCTATTTGCATTCATATTGACTAAATGGGACCTAAGTGAGTTCTGCTTCTAATGCGTTCAAGTGGCTAGATAGCTCGATGCGACGAAAGTTAAATAATAGATACAAGTTCTCACCACCCATTTTTTGAGAGCTTTCTTGCCAATCTTCCTTGTCTCATCTACTTCAAAGTTTGGTAATACAAGATCAATTTCTTCTTTGACCATGAATTTCAGAAGATCCTCTTCCTGTATGGACCTAACAAACGGGAAAGGTTAAATCATTAACATGACTATGAGTTTGAACAAAAGATCACAAGCAACACCAAAGTGTCTCACTTTTTTCCAGGAAGAGCAACATTTCTAAGGATCTTGGAGGCAACGACGCTGGCAATTTCCATTTCATCGGCAATCTCACCATCGCCAACATTATAGTAGCTTTCATCAAGTATTTGTGAGATTGACATCGCCGAACTTGTAACTGCCTCAACCAACACCTTCATTGTCCAAGCTGAAACCTTCTCTCGCTGCAGCTGGTGAATCTTTCCCATGTCAATTACCTTCTTATGATCTGATTTTTTACTCTCCAAACTAAATCGACAACACCTGAACTTGGCAGCACTTTCAGCCTCCTGCATTAATGGAGACCCCAAGAGGGTTTGTAGAACATGATGATGGAAAATGGATTCCTGAATTCTATCAAAAAATCGATCCTTATGGAACTTGGAGGCCAGTATTTTCAACAACAATGTTTTAACCAACCATAGGAATGCCCCTATAAGAAGAGCAACAAGAGTCCATGTAATAGCATCCAAAATCCTCCCAATGGTTCTCGAACTCCTATGGTTACTCTGATTGAACAACGACACCCATGTAACAAGAACTAATGTTAACCAAAGGGTCACTTGGACACTCTTCTTCAACCCATGAACAAAATAAAGCACTTTTTTCTTTAGCAAAAAGTTTCCCTCAATCAAACGGACAACCACATTCATAACCCAATGAGTAAATACCAATCCACACAAAATCACAGTAGCAAGTAAACACCATTTCCAAACCTTCAAACCCCAAAAAAAGCAATTCTTCAAACGGTTAACAGTCAAGCTAGCCACCAAGCACCCAATAAGGCAAAAAACTACAACCCACTTAATCAATGTCTTCAGCTTCCCTTTCTTGTGCTTTTTGTTCAGCTCCTCTGTCTTAACGATATCCTCTTCATCTTCTTCCTCAGGTTGGGGAGCAGAGCTTCTGGATGAAGTTGCACCGATTTGTTCTCTCAACAACTCATGATTCTCCTCAAGCATATCTTCTGAATCGATGTAACGTGGCTGTTCCCCAAATCTGGACTTGGGTCTCGATAGAATTGATCTTTTGAGTGATCTTCTGGGCGTGAGGGTTCCATTTGAACTGGGAATTTTCAAGGGCTTATTAGCAGTGGGAGGAAGATGTGAATCGTAGCCATGGACAGTGGTCGAACCGGTCGACTCTTTGTTCTGTGAATCGACTCTGTTTTGGTTCGGTACAGAGTAGCCATTCTCATCTCTGGTTTCTTTCGAAGACACAACGCTGCTAGTGCTAATTTCAACCACAACTTGTCCTCCATTTTCACCTTCCTTCTGAGACGAACTGCTTCGAACGACTTTCAAAGGTTTATTGCCGTTCACATCCATCGGAATCAAAACCTAGCTCTAAACAGACGAAATCGAAGAACAGGGTCATTAAGAGCAAACCAAGACGCAGCAATCAAAATCATCGAGCTTAATAAAGAAAACTTGCATCCCGAAAAGACCAAGAAAAACCCACATTGTTAAAGGTAAACTTACCAGAAAACAGAGGCAGAGAAAGTGGATAGAATACAAAATCACACCCACAAGCAGAAGCAATGTCTAAGAACAGAGACCCACTGAAGTGGTGGAATAACTAACCAGAAAGGTGTAGAAGAGAAGGGGAATGAGGAACAGAGCCACTGAAGTTAAAGCTTCAATGACGACGACGAGCTTCGCGGCAGTTTCACCCAACTTGTTGAAATTGCAAACCGCGGGCCTAAACTTTCATACAACGAGAACTTCATTTTTTGGAAATTTGAAATTTGCAAATTATGGAATAAATTTTTGCAAAATTATCTTAAATGAAAAAAATAACTAAAAATATTTACTAATATGGTAAAATATTGACATGATAAATATCGATAGTAGTCTATGTTTACAATATCAAAGTGACCACTTATAGTTGACTTAAAATTGATTAATTTTTTTTTAACCAAACAAAATCGAAGCATCTCGAGCATGGTTACTTTGGGAAAAAAAAATATACAAAGAAGCTTCCCACTTAAAATATTAATTGGAAGTAGCTTTTTTTCCTCCAACCATGTGAAAGGAATAAGAAGTTGGGAATAAAGATCGAACCTTCAACCTTTAAGATAAAAAATCATGTCAATTATCGTTAAGTTGTGCACTTTGACAAATATGTTTTATCTAGTTGAATTAGCTTAGATGTGTAATTAATGGTAAATACAGTATAGAATAAAATGCTTAAAAATATATAGCAAATTTGTTTTTTTTTTTTCATAACAAAACGATCGACTTATTTACAACTCTGACAAAATGACATAAAGTTTCTATTTTGTCATTTTACTATTTTATTATATTTGAAAACATTTCCATCATTTATTTTGTCGTTTAAAATAATTTTTCTATTTCTTTTACTTCAATACATATTAGCAGTTACGATTTTTCTCATAAATTTACTCAGGATAATAATACCATAGTTAATCATAGTTCATCTTACTTAAAAAAAAATTAAAAAAAAAAAGCTTCCTAGTAGATTTAAAGTTCAAATTTCCCATCCTCCTAAAGAAAATTGACCAAATGTCATTAAAAAAAAAAAAAAAATCTTTGACCAAATCGAACATTCTATTTTTTCGAACAAAATAATTTTTGAATTATTATTATTATTATTATTTCACATAATGCAAGGTAAGGAATCAAATATAGACTTCGAGTTTTACTAATATCTATATTCCGTATTGTCTTTTTTTTTTTTTTGGATAACCTATATTCCATATTGTTATATATTAAGTGAAAAAAGAGGGTAATTAAGAAAAATGGCATTTAGCCTTTTTACGATAATCAACTATAAAATTAATTTTTTTAATTTATTTATTTAATATTAAAAAAATACAACTTATTAAAATAAGATTGAACTAACTAAAATAATTAAAATAATATTATTGAAAATGAGATAAAGATTATTTTATTAATTTTATAACTGCTTGGAAAAATATTTTATTTTAACTTAACGATTCCCCAACAATTCATTATTGATTATTTAAAAAGTAAATAGAAATTCCAAATTTTATATATTAAAAAATGATAGATGTAATACAAGAATAAATAAGTATAGTTTTTTTTAAATAGTTACAATTTTATAAATGTATTAGTTTAAACTTTTCATTATATTTTACTTAGATACTCTTACGAAAGTTAAAGATTTAAATTGATACATGAATAAAAGTTCAAAATTTAAATTAATACAATTATTAGTTCACGGTTAAATTATTACAACCCTAAAATTTAAAGGTGTAAATTGATATTATCCGAAACTTGGGTGGACCATGAGAAAGTTGCTATGCTATGTCATTCATATTTACATTTTCTTATTCTTTTCGGGATCTTAGATAAGGACCAAAATCACCTCTTTTTGGGCAAGGAGATCATGTTTGTATCGTGTCATATCGTCATGTTTATGTTTTTTTTTGGGACAAATGATATGTTTTTTTTTTTCCTTTCCTATTATGTTCATTTATTTATTTTCTTTTTAGAAAGAAAAATAATGTGTAATAGTAAGAGAATCATGACTTTTTGGTTCAAAGTGAAAGAATAAGAATAAGAATGGGAATAGAACATGAGAGTGAAAATAAAAAAGTGAAATAATTATTATGTATTAGGTTGTGCCTTTAATTTAAAAAAATAGTAATACATGTAAAATAATTATTGTGAAATTATGGTTAACTTTGGCATTTATCACACAATTTGTTAATAAGAACCAATGGGGCTAATATAATTAAGCTTAGCTCAACTCCCATGAGGTCGGCCTAAGCGAGCGTAGTGAGAGCTTGGTGGACTTATGAAGTGAGTTTAGTAAGAGTTCGGTAGACTTATAAGGTGTGCTCACAAGAAGCTTTAGAAGCCTAAGAGAGAGCTCAAGAGAAGCACCCATGGGGGATAACTTAGACAGCTACGTGGGACCCATGAGGTAGGCTCAAGAGAAGTAAGTTCATAAAAGCTATGAAAGAGCTCAAAATGAGCTAAGTGAAACCTAAGAGGACGGGGACTTACAAGAGAAAGCACTCCTAGGACAATACCAATGAGAGCTCAGAAGACCCACAGAAGAAGACCTCTGAGCTATTGAATGTGAAACTGTTCTGTCTCCTTTTGCTTTGATAATAAAATTCTAATGCATGCAATACCAAAGAATTTTATTTGATTCTCATACTTTTTGTTAAAAGTAACATTTTCTGTCTCCTTTTGCTTTATGGATATTATTTTTCAACGATGAAATTAAAAATTAAACAAACAAACAAAGTAAATAGATGAGGTATAAAGAATTTGATAGACTTTGCTATATTTTGTAAATTAAATAGTTTCAAGTTTTTATTATATATATATTATAAAACTTAAAATTGTAAGTATATTTTTTAACGATACGAACATAAAAGAAAACTACAAAGCACTATGGTCAACGAGAAAAGATAACACAAAATCGATAACTGAGAAACATATTGTACACATTTTAAAGTTCAATAATCATATATAGACGCAAATCCAAAAATCTGTGTCTAAACTTTTTTTAGTCTTACATAAAATTGTACCTCCAATCATGAAACTCTAAATCTGTCACATTATATCACACATCTTCGAATATATATACACACCACACAAATAATTTAAGGCTAAACATAAATTAACTAATTAAAAACATATATTTACGTATCTCATCGCTCTCGAGCATATCTCAACTATTTAAAACATATTTTTCGATTTCATCCGAGCAATATTACTCGACTAGTTAAAATATATAATTTTAGTTTTGAAATGTTCTCAAAGAAGTGGTTATTGTTGCAAAAGAAGGTCTAAGGGTGGGATTTCCATTCCAACATGCGGAAATCAGAGCTAAAACCTCCTTTAGATCCCCATTCTCGTCCACCGGAAGCTCCGGTCTCAGGTTGCCTTCTCCAACTTCCATTGCAATCTGTCACACAACAAATATAATAAACATATACCATTTTATATACTTAAAATCATATATTTATGTTTTGAAATAATTTCATTTATTTGTGTAGATGAATTTATAAATTATACTTTTCACTCATTTCTCAATTAAAATAATAATAATAATGATGATAATCAACGTTTTTAAAAATTATAATAATAAATTGTCACGTGACAATTTTTAATTGAGTGTAGCCTAATTTTTCCTTTTAAGAGTTAAAACGTTTTGTCATGTATTTTGAGAATTATATGTAGAAAAATTAAACTTATATTGACATAACTTTTCATCTTAAAAGTAGGAGGTTCGAATCTCTCGACATCTAAAAAAAAGTCGGTCTATATGTTTGAAGGGGAAAACAATCTATGATTTGCCAGAAAAATCCCCATGCTAGCTACCATTGTTAAACCAAAAAAAAAATTATAAAAATAATTTGACCAAAATTTGAACGAGCACGACCGTTGCAAATATAGCAAGTCCAAAATATTAACAAATATAGCACAATGTAAAAGAATTTACAAATATAATAAAATTTAGATTCAACTCTTAGAGTCGACCGGTGATAAAGCATATGCTAGTAAGAGTCTATTGGCGAATTAGTTTTGTTGTATGTACAATTTTTTAAAAATCTCGTTATACATTTAATTATTAACCCTAAAAATGATACTAACTGCAAGTACTTTTGTTTTTACAGTACGCCCAATTAATTTCAAGATCTTAACGAAGTTAAACAAAGAAAAACTGTTGTAAATTAAACGAACATACGTGTGTGTGTATGTATATATATATATATATTATATAATACCTTGAAGGGAGAATAATCAATCTCAATATAAGGATATTTTCCTGATATGAGTTCGTTTAATATGATACCAAAGCTATATATATCACTTTTTTCTGTGTAAGGCTCACATCGAATCACCTCTGGTGCCATATAAACGTAGGTTCCTGCTTCATTAATACCAAAATTCAATAAGTATATGACTTCGATTAGATCTCGTTTAATAACTATTTTTTTTAAATCAAGCCTAAAAAATACCACTTTTACGCATAAATTTCTATGTTTTTCTACCGTTTTAAAAAATTACGCAAGTTTAAAGAAAATGTTTTAAAATTTTGCCTAGAAATTCAAATTGTTCTTTTTTAAAGAATGTGAAAACTATAATTAAAAAATTAAGAAGAAACAAGTCTAAATTAAAGAACGTATATCTACAAAACGAAATTGTTATCAAATGAGCCTTAGCTTCCAGTTTTGAAATTTAGCTATGAATTCAAATATTTTCTTATTAGAGATGAAAACATAAATATGCACAACTTTTAAGAACAAAAAACGGTGTAAAATATTTAAGAGTTCTTGCCTGTTTCTCCTGTGAGAGCCATCTCTTTGTCGTGGAGGAACCGAGCATGACCAAAATCAGCAACTCTCACATGGAAAGCATCGTCCAAGAAAATATTGCTGGGCTTCAAATCACGATGTATGACTCTAGGCTTCTGTTCATGAAGATACTGCATCCCTTGAGATATTTCAAGTGCCTTCAACAATCTTTCTTGAAATGGAGGCAAAGGAATTGTCCTTCCCTTCTGCCTCTTCCCTGGTCCATGCAGCCACTCCTGCAATGTCATCCTTAAATATTCCGTTACAACCCACCCGCAACCTGGCGGCTGGAGACATGCTCCCATCAGTTGCAGCACGAACCGGTGGCGTTGTCGACAGAGCGTCTCTAGCTCCTGTGCAAAATAGGATACGCCACACTCGTTTGAGCAGAAGAAGTCTTGGTTAAGGCATTTCACTGCAACGTCAAGACCCCGCCATGTTGCCTTGTATATGTTGGCTGTTGTCCCTTGCCCTATCTTCTCCCTCAGCTCAATCTGTCTCATTACAGTTCATGAATTTGTCAAATGTAGTATTATGGAGTTTGAGAATTGTGTTCATTGGTCTCTTAAACTGTAATTCTATGTATTCATTCCATCTATTAGACAGATGTTAGCTCATGGTAGAAAAAATTAGGCAGCTAGAAAAAAATAAAGTAACATATGCAATGTACCCTCTTTATTTTTTATAACCGACATGTAATACCATCAATTTGCCATAGAATAACACTTACAGGTTATATTTATAGTAGAACGTCTAAGTTTATCAAAACTATAAAAGGTGTTTAGGGCGAATGGAGTTGTAAACTTCGAGGACTGTTAGGGTAAAAAGTTGATAAGACATAAAATTGATGTTCTTTTATTCGTGGAGTTCACAAATTCCTTGGGCCAAATAAAAAGTGAAGTTCACAACTCCACAATTTTTCATGTGGCTCAAAATAAGTTGGAGAGAGACCTCATGTGGCTCGATGTACCATCCATGGAGCTTGGCTTGATCGATGAGTGGCTGTAGATCTGCAAACGGGTTATTTGAGGAGGGCATTGCTGGGTTGGAACCGGCGCTTTGAATGCAATTTGGGCTGCCATCGCCATCCACATTATTGTATCTGTCCCCAATTATTAGGTGCAAGAATCCACGGTCCTGGGCTTTCTCTAAGAAGCATTTGAGAGAATCTTGTGCTCTATCCATCCTCTTCTTAAACATAAGCTGGATTTCTTTCTGCTTCAGCAGCTCCCTCTCCAATTCTGCCACCTACAAAGCCACACACAAAAAGAAAAGGAGTCATTGGGCTCATCTCATTCCCAGCCCTTTATCTGTGTATTGGGCTGCCTATGCATCCAAAATAGCATCAGGGTCAATCTTTATGGCTAAGAGTGCTTTTACTATGACCCAAAAAGACATTTCTTTCATAGTTTTCATGTTGATACAAAGTGCTTTGAAGATAAATTAAATAACACCTTATGGAGAGCTTTATCACGAGAAAGTGATAAAAGCACTTGTAGAATATTTTTGGCTCAAGTAATTGATTTAAGAAGTGGTTCAAAAGCACTTTTAAGAATATAGAACAATATCAAGATAATTTGTTATGAAACACCTTTTACTAGTTAACACAAACATCAACTCCTTTCCTTGAGATTAAAGGTTCAAAAATCCACCCCGCACACTAAAAATTAATCACCTTGGTACTTTTTTCAAAATCACTCTGAAAGTGAAAGACACCCTTTTTTCAAACTGTTTTCAATTACTAGCCTTGCTATTCACTCAGAGAATATGAGTATCAAACAGGGTAATTTCTTGCAAACAAGCAGCTAGCAGTAGTAAGTATAACCCAATGTCAGCGATCCAAGAAGGTGGGTACCTTCAATTCCAGCATCTCAGACGAGCGTGGTTGTCTAGAGCTAGAGACGTTTGATCCCATCCCTACACAGTTACACAAGCTTGGAGAATATCTGCGAGATTGAGAGGTTTCTCTAAGTTGGGAATTCCCATCCCATGCGTTTGTTCTACTCTGTTGGTTGTTCTGTGTCCTCACATTGTTCATTGTGGGGTTCAAAGAAGCGAGAGAAACATGGATAAACTTTTCAAGTGCCATATATTGAGCTGCAAATTTTGGCTTTTAGTGATTGGGGATGTAATATTGGGCGGAGTTCTTGAAGATAATGCTGTCAATTTCATACCATAAGAAAATAAGAAAGGTGAAATGAAGTCCCTTTCTAACACAAGCTTCCACTTGGAGGGATAAGCGTTGATGCCAATGATGTCCATGAAGTTAACGCTTTGATGGGGTATATTTTATCAAACACTTAACGTTCATTTGTCGAAAACTAAGATTCCACAAGATACTTGGATGGTGCATTTTATCAAACACTTAACGTTCATGTCTCAAAAACTAAGATTCCACTAAAATACTTGGATGGGGCATTTTATCAAACACTTAAGACCTGGAAGGGACATTTTGTCAAACAATTCATACCCCACCATTCTGAGTGATCTAAATTAGTTTGAAGAAGAAAAAAAGGAAATGGGTGTCTAGAAACAAAAAAGAGATGAAACAATTGGAGCTTTATGTCAGCGAAGATTGCGATAAGAATATTGCTTACCCATGTGATGGATCTCAAGGAAAAGTTAGTGACGATCAAATCAAACAGAGACTCACCTAGGGATCGGCCATCTTAGATTATTGTTTCTAACTCACAATGCAAAAGCCAAATTTGGCATGGACCACTCCTAAAAACCCTTTGAAAATCCCTTCTTTTGTTTTCTTTCGTTTTTTTTTTTTTTTTCCTTTTCCTTTTCATTTTAGATTTGAATATATGAAAATGTATTTTATTATAGTTTTAATGTTAAAACAACTTTTAAAATTATTTGACTGTATATGATACATAGTTAGAGGTCTAATTCTCTGTCTCTACTTCTGTAAAATAAAATATAAAGTGATTAATTATTAAAAATATTTTTTAAAATAGCAAAATTTATATTCTATTAATGTCTATCAATATCACTGTTAGACATTGACAGAAGTTTATCAGTGTTTATTAGTGATAAATCTGAAATTTTGCTATATTTTGTAAATATATTGGTTCATTTTTTTCAATTAAAAAATACCACTATCTCCAATCGAGTCGATTTATTCTAAAATTTATAACAATTTAACCATAATTTTTTAAAAAATATATATTTTTAAAGATAACTAGAGCATTACATTTTTTAAAATTCAAAAAACTAGAATTATTAAATACTAAAATTTATACTATTGAGGGTAGATTTTTAATTATCTACAAAGAAAATGAGAATTAAAATTAAAATTGAGAATAGAAATGTTAAGTTATAGTAATTAAATAAAAATATATAAAAAAATGGAAATAATGGGCCCAAAATGGTTGATAAAATAATAGAAAAAGGGGTTCGGAAAATCAATTATGATATGAAGGAATCTGATGATTATGATTTTAGATTTGTTGTAAAAATTAGGTAATGACCAATTAAAATTAAAAACTCTTACTTACTCTTTCTCCCAAACACAACTTCCCACCAATCATTGAAACTCTTATTTATTTATTTATTTAACTATTTTATTATTATTATTACACAAATCTTACCATTTAACAACATTTTTAATTTAAGATGCAAATATATATATAATCTTATTTAATGGATTTATATATATATATATATTTTAATAATATATTTGAAGATTTTGGTTGGGAAATGAAGGAAAAATTAAAATATTGAAACAAAGTTGTTAATTTAAAGGAATTACATGTTGTATTATTTAATTTAGAATGAATAATGGGGAAGTGGTGGTTTGTTGTAATTTAATTAAATAAAAAATGGAAACTAATCATTGAAAAATGATTATTAATTTTATAATAATCCTACACGTTTGTGTGATTAATTAGTAATTAGGTAGATGTATGCGTTTAATAAACTTGGAATCCACCGCCTCCTACATTGTATATACAAACTAATCATTCAATATATATATATATATATATTTGTTTGAATTTGTAGAGTATTGTTACGGTTTTGTTGACTTTAATTTTTTTTTTGTTATTAACTGTAATTTTGTTTTGGATGGTGATTATCGTTTTTGGAATTTTTCTTTTGTTGTCTTTCGTATGTTGTCGGATTATTTTTCGTACTTTCATAGTGATCTTCATAGCTGTTTTTGGGTGTCGTTTCTTTTGAAGGTTGAATAATAAAGGGTGTTTTATAGCTTTGCGTCGAAAAACCCTATTAATCTTGCTGAAAATATACATCAGTTGAATTATTTTGTGTGCTCCACATTATTGAGAAGATGAGGTATAGTAGTTAGGGGGAGTTTAACTTCAAAGACCTGCTGCTGCAGTGAACTTGTGTTAGAGGGAGTTTGAATTTAAAAGGGATAGTAAATCAAGTATCGACAAACTTAGGGGGAGTCTAAACAATCTACCTGGTAGGAAAATTCAATATCATGCTTACGGGTAATAATATCGACGTATTTTATTTTTGAAGGAAAAGAAAAAGATAAAAAGGAAGAGAGGATGTTTGATTGGGATGGGGAAGGAAGTAGCAAGAGGGGCCAACACATTAGAAATTGCAGACAAAATTAAAACACTCCCAACCCAAGAATTAAAAATTAAAAATATTAAAAATTAAAATCAAAATATTAAAAAAATAAAAAAAGATTGAAAATCTTTTACTTTCTCTGTTCCCATGGGGATGAAGATATGCCTTTGCCTTTACCATCACATTCTCTTTCTTTGTCTCTCATTTTTCTTTTTCCTTTTTCTTTTCCATTAAATTACAATTTTGGTTATTTATGGTTTTAGTCACTATATTTATATTTTATTATTTTACTCCGTTATTTTACTTTTAATAAATCTAAAATTTAGTACATGCTATTACTAGTTTATCGTTGATTTTCCTAATTACTTTTTGTTTTCATAAGCATCTTCCACTATAGATTTTGAAAATATGTGAACATATCGTGTTGTATTGTATGAAAATTTGCATGATCATTTTATCAATCTCGATAAAAATTAACATTAAAATAGGAGTTTTTTCAAAAAAACAGAAGAAAAACAAATTATTTATACTTCATAAAAAAAACCACTAAAAAGAAAAATTCATTACACTTCATTTTTCTATAAAGTTTAAATATTTTGCTATATTTAAAATTTATTACGATGGAATTAAACAAAATTTCATACCATATAACTAATATTTTAGTTAAAA
Organism: Cucumis cinereus; assembly: GCA_037974625.1. Lineage (NCBI taxonomy): Eukaryota > Viridiplantae > Streptophyta > Magnoliopsida > Cucurbitales > Cucurbitaceae > Cucumis > Cucumis cinereus. Next base: position 1,212,082 of record JBBPDJ010000021.1, read on the forward strand.
TTTAATCTTCAATTTAAAAGATAGAATTTAATTTAATAAATTTCATAATAAATAGTTTTTACCTGGTCATCTTAGATTAACGAATTATTCCGTAAAATTAGTTGAGATGTAAGTAAAATGTTTGAACACTCGCAAATATATATATATAATCCTAAATTTCTACTATTCTTCTCATCTTCCATTGGCTTCCATCAAAATCAAAGTGTCACCACAATCTTTCTTTTTCAGAAATTTTTTTAACGTTACCACACGCTTTCCTACCACTGTCTTTCCTTTTCTTTCCAAATCCCCTCCTCAATAACACAGAATATTTCATCAAAATTACCATTTCAGTTTCAATACTTTAATTTAATTTAATTAATTAATTTCATCCTTAATCCTTAACCCTAAACAAACAAACAAACACATCAATCACTATAACAAATTTTATGGCTGAATCATTATAATTATAATTATAATAATAATAAATAACCTATTATTCACTAATCCAATTAAAACCTAATTAGCAATGGCGGATTGCTCGATTCGTATCCACACGAGTGGTTGATTCGTACACCGGAAGTTCTTCGCGGTACCAACCGCCGCACCCGCTCATTTCCCTCAGATGATCCAGTTCAAACAGATCTGAACTTGAACAACTTCCTGTTTCGTCCTCTTCTTCCGACAGATCATTCTCCGGATGCTGAAAGTTTCTAATCAGGAAATCGTTTTTCTTCCTCGTTTGTTGTTGATAATCTGTTAAATTTTTTCTGCTTCTTGATTCTTCGGTTTCGGCTTTGTTCTTCATTTGGAATTTTGGATCTTCTTCTTCGTGTAACGATTTGTGTCCGCAAGGTCTACAATATTCGTCTACGATTGTACTTACTGGATAGAATCGGACTGTTCTTCTATCGCCATTGCGTAGTTTTTCGCTAGAGCATGGTGAGTTTTTGCTTAAACATGACCTGGAAAACGATGCGGCGGAAGAACAAGTGGAAGTTTGCCCGGATTTTGATTTTCTCTCTGTGTTTGCATCTTCAGAGATGGTGGTCGATGACACGGAGTTTCCTGTCTTCTTTGGAGTTCCTGCGGTGAAGATTGAATTTAGAAAACTTGATAGACGCCCTCCTGGTGAAATCGGTTGCTTCACCTTCTTTAAATTACTGTAAATCTTCAACGCCCTAGATTTTGATTTAATCATGGCGTTCTCGTCGAAACCTCGAGATTTCTCTTTGTTTTCAACGAGTTGATTACTCTGTTTGGACTGTGGCTTCTCTCTACTCTGTCTCTGCTTTGCCTCCGTCTTCTCCGGCGGTGGACCCGAGACGCTGGTTCGAATCGGCTTCGGCCTGAACTTTGCGAAACAAGACGGCGTCAACGATTTCGAACCATACATTGATTCAGTATCCGAAGATGAAAATCCGCCGAAACTCGAATCGGAAGAACTCGAAGTTGAACTAAAGAACAGAACGTCTTCTTCCCGATCATGCTGATACAACTGAAATTTTATCTCAGCTTCCGTCAGAGTTCGTCTCCTTTGAGCACTCACTTTTTCAGCAACCTTCTTCTCGATCCATCTCTCAATCAACAAAGCACGATGAAGACTCGCAATCTCCTCATCTTCAACATCACTCTGCGCTTTCCCAATCACTTTCCCTTGTTTCTTCAACACCTTCTGTCTATAAAACTTCAATTCTCCACTTCTCTTATCACCTCCATCATCAATCGAACGATAAATTTCATCAAGCAAACTCGAAGAAAATGACTGTCCATTACCACATCCTCCATTCCTAAACCTCTCACCACTTCTCACCCTAACTTCCTGACCACTCATGATTCAAAAAAAAAAAATCCAATCAGGAAAACAAAAAACGAAATGATGAAAATGAAGGAGAGAAAAACGACAATGGCGGAATGCTCCTTCACAGTATAATATCAGAGAAGAAGTAGGGTTTGAAGCTGTGTTTCATCTCTTTCTTGTCTCCTTCTGAAGGTTCAAAAGCTGCCATGGAAGATGACAGAAACTGTTGGAAAAGCAAAAAAAAAAAAAAAACTAATTACACATAATTGGATCAATACTACTTTTCTCCACAATCCAAATTCTCAAGAATTTAGCTGAATCGAAGATGAACACAGAAAAAATCAAACATTAAAAAAAAAAAATTTAAAAATTTTAAAAAAAGCGGTTGTAGAGAGAGAAAGTAGTGAGAGAAGGGAGGGTTAAGGTAATAAGAGGCACGCTTGAACTGAAGGTGGAAGAAGGAACAGGAAAGAGAGACTTTATAAGGATCCTCACGCGCGTGCTTTTTCAATTTTGATATTAATTTTAAATTTCGTAATTTAATGACGTGGCATTGAGAAATTTACTATTTTATCCTTTCCCTTTTGCTTTTTTTTGTAATACAAATTTTTTAACGCTTTATTCCTTTCTCCCTCGCTAGCATTTCGAGTTTGTGAGCCGTTGATTGGGCTTCAATCGCGGGCTCTACTAACGGCTGAAATTTAAAATTTTAATCCACATTCGAGGCTAAAATTGACATTTTAAACTCCTATAATTAGGTCTACTTTTCTTTTCCCTCTTTAATTAAATAAATAAGTGAACTCAATTATTTTTTAGTCGGTAAATATGTGTCAATTGATATTCTAAAAAAATATATATTTTCTAAAATTATAATAACCTAATATTATAATAACTAGTTTTTTACTTCAAAATGCTTCTTCAATGAATTAAGTGAATATAAAGAAGTATTTGAGAGTGATTTTAATATAGTTAATTTTTTTTTATTTTCATGTATAATTTTAATCATGTTTTTAATAATTTAAATTGATATGAGAGTTGTAATTAAGGGTGTAGAATTAATTATTAGATTGGTTTTAAGTGAGCAAAAGCATGTTTCGGAGTGATTTTAAAATACGATAAAAGGGATTTTAACTATTTTAAAAATCACTTACAAATATGTACGATAGATCATGTCATGCTAAGATGCCATAAATGAAATTGGACTATTCTTTCTTTTCCTCTCTAGTTTACAAAATAAGTGAATTCAATTATTTTTTAGCTAGTAAATATGTGTTTGTACTAATCAGATAGTACACTTAAATTTATCTAATAGACATGTCGTTTCATGATTTTGTAACTTCAGCATTTACACATGTGAGGTTCACACGAGCTTATCCTCTAGTCGTGGTGATAGATGCGAACATGGACTACGTTGGTTTCTTATTTCGTAACACGTTCAATACAAACTATCCAAGAGTGATAACGTCTCCATAAACGTTAAATGTTATCAATTATCGTAAGTAAATTCTTGTACTATTGTTGGGGAAGAATTCTCCACTAACAATATATCATAGCCTAAAAAAATTAAAGGCATCATAGGCTACTTGTACTATGTAATGTCACCGTCCACAAATGGTATTAATATTATGTTTGAATGAGAGTTTTTTAGTACAAAATAATGTTGATCATAATTTTAGTAGTTTAAGTAGGTAGCTATTAGACTATTATACTTTAGCTAAGTTAATGTAGTATTTGTACATTGTACCATATTTTTAACCACCGTATTAAAAATAAAGCCAACAAACATTTGTCAGCCCAAACTTTGAAGCATCGTTGACAAAAGGAAACAATTTCTGAGCGTCGGTTGTGTTGTAATAATAATAATAATAATACTATTCAACCACTTGATTCTAAACCTAGTTATAAGGGACAAGGCTACTTGGCATTACAAAATAAAAGTACTTGTGAAATTGGTTTGTAATACAATGTAATCTAAAACTCATATTTAGATCGAACGATTTGTAATACAAAACCTATTCAGTTTCGACAATTTTCAACTGATCAACCTTCTTTCTCAATGTTTTAACACTTCTCAATCTCATTTTCTTTTACTTCTCTAATTTCTTGTAGTTCTTATTACATTTCGGCTCACCAACATCCCCTACGTGTTAAAATTGAACCCTAAAATGTTGTAAAAGTTAGACCCCAAATAATAAAAATTGAACCATAAAACTAACACAATTATGTAACAGCGACCTTACTTTATAGTAGTTTTTGCAAATTGTCCTAAAAGATTACTATGTTTGAAATTTTAAATCAAATCACTAAGATTCCTCAAATCTTTGAAATTAGGTTATAATTTAAAATGAATTTGAAGAGAAAGGAAGGTTGAAAGTTGTTTAACTTAACAGCTTTTTTCCATCATCACAAAAGTGTTCAACAAGGGTTGCAAGAAGCCATCTCATTCTTGTGTGATTTTCACATTTTCCATAAATAAAAGTGAAAATTTGTTTCTAGCTTTTGTTATTCACTAATAATTTTGTTCCATTTCATTTGATTCTGCAAGACACACACATACACACTTTTGAACTGTTTGTTGATAGGGATTTCAGGAAAGGAAACCTTTTTATTCCCATTTCATTTGGATCTTTCTACTGAAGGGCAAAAACAAGAATGGAATTAGATTTTAATAAAGTTGAGGGAGATGAAAGCAAAAACTATTCATAAAGAGGGCATAAATGTGAATGCAGACTATAGTAATGAGTCACAAACACAATGGTGCAAAAAGGTAAAGTGGGGTGGTAATTGTAATGTATGCCCTTATTGCATTGAGGAAAGTAAGAATCAATGATTAAGCCAAAAAAAAAAAAAAAAAAAGCTGTAAAGGGAAGGCAATTGAGGGTCTTTATTATAAATAGAAGGAATTTCAGACCCCAAATTGCAAAATGTAAAACAAAAAACCACCACACAAACGTGAAAGGATGTGTGTCCCCATAATCGTTGCCAAAAGCACATGATTTCAATATCTGGTTTGCAAGATGTTAATTCATCTCAAGACAAAAAATATATATAATAATAATAAAATAATGAATGAGTAAAAAGAAGAAGGGCAGCATAGAAAGAAAGCTGCACCATCTATTGGTCTCCCCTTCAGTTCTAGATTGGTTTCTTTTTTTTTTTTTGTCATTTTTTTTGGTGGTGGTGGAGGTGGGGGACTTTGTGACCTTTAGAAATTAGGCCCGGTTTATTACATATTATATCGTATGTTTCAAAACGTCACAACTTTACTTTAAAGATTTGCGTTTTATTTCAATTTATCCTCTAGGTTTCAATATTTTCCCCAAACAATCATTTTTCGTCGATAGTGTAATTGAAAAGAATTATAACTAATGAGGTTTCACTATTTTTCATAACTAAATTTCACATCACAATTATTTTAAATTAATTAATAAATATAACACTAAAACAAATATTTAATGAAAAATTGAAGTTGAAAATTCGAATTTCAGGAGTAAAATGATAACATTTTGAAACCTAAAAACTAAATAGAAGCCAAAATTATGGAACCAGAACACTAAATGAAAATGTGGGTTCTGTTTGAGACAGAAAGCTAAACAATAATCCGAAAGAAAATAGCTATAAGATCAGAGAGAAATGGACATATGTAATTAATGTGATTTTTGTCCTTGCCTGTGAAGGTGGGGAGGGGCTGCCAAATATTGCTCAATACAGACCAAATAATATATTGTCGTGCAGAGACCCAGCAGGTCCCTTGCTCTCAATTGAATGATAATAAAAAATAAATAGAGAACTTCTCAAAGTGAGACCCACAACCCTTGCAGTTGAGTTCTTAATTTTTGTGTATTACTTGCTTTTATTTATTTATTTATTTATTATAGTCTTTGTTTCAAAGGAAAGAAAGAAAGAGAAGTGAGGGAATGTCTTTATTTTGATGCCTTTAAAGGTTCATCTCAAGCCATCATTTCTGGATCTTCTTAGACATTTGTGGTTAGCCTTTTGACTAGAGCTTATAAAAGTGGGCTTAATTTTATTCACAATTGAACATGAAAAAGAAAGTTAAGTTACCATGGTTTGGACCTGAAATTTTGATTGGTTAAAAAGGGCAATTATTGTATCAAAATTTTATACCCTAAGGTCAAATAGTAAAAAAAAAATAAAAATGGCCATTAGAAGAGTGGGAGTGTAAAAATCCTTTACTGCTACAGGTAAAGTTATAGAAATATCCTTTCATTGTCTTTTATTCTTCTAAGACACAAACCTTAGTATTCAAGTAAAACAAACAACCTTAAAGTTATAGAAATGTCCTTCCATTGTCTTTTCTTCTTCTTCTTCCTCTTTCCTTTTGTTTTTTGTTTTTTGTTTTTTTTTTTTTGGGGGGGGGGGGGGGGGGGGGGGGGGGGAGGGGGTAAATTTTGTTCTTTATTCACTATAACGTTGTTACGCTATGCTGTTACCGAATTTTCCATAAGAACTTATTTCGAATTCAACACTTAAGTGTTGCCCTGCATTTATCAAAAAACCTTATCTAATCTAGTTTTTGCAGTCTCACCAAAGATTTCTATTCAATGTAAAATATAACTTTAAGATGAAGATGAATTTTCGTTAAATTCAAAGCACCGATTAAAGGCTGCTATTCGATATCATTTCGTTTTTTGTTTTTCTGTTTTTTAATATTATGCTTATAAACAGAACTTCTATCTATGGATTCGTATGCTCTATTGCCTACTTTTTACAAAGTTTTTCAAAATCGAACTCAAATTTTAAAAACCAAAAGTGGTTTTAAGAACATGAGTTTGTTTCTTGAGTTTACCTAAAAGTTCCAATGACTCCTAGAGAAAGATGCAAACAATGGTAAAGAATCTATGAGAAAATAAGCAAATAAAAACACAAAGAATAAAAGTTCAGAAAACAACCAAGTAAGTACTAAATTCCAAGGGCCATGATGCCCATTACCTTTGGGTTTCCATACGGTTTAGTGGCCCACCCAAGGATTGCAAAGTCTTTATTGTTGATATGTCTAAAAAAAGATTAGTCTCAACAGACAAGAAGTAAGATAATTAGAGTTCATATTAATCTCATTAAAGCAATCAATCATCACCTGCATAAGCTGTGTCGACTCATTTATTAGATAGATTCAACCTCACTTTAGACATGTTTCTCCTTTTGAATTCATTAAACCCTGGCCTTGAAGGTTAATCATAAAAATTTCAGAGTTAAAAAGGCATCACTATAGAACTCAGAACTTTATTAAACTAAATGATCAATATTGCAATTGCTCTAACACGGTTACACTTTTTGTGTATATATATATA
>JBBPDJ010000021.1:1219273-1230905 GCA_037974625.1 Cucumis cinereus
TATACATGAGTGTCTATACCAGCTTACGCATATCTCGACTAGTCTCACGGAATAACCCGTCTGACCCTACAACATTTGTGTGTCATGGAAACTCATAGGAAATGAATTCTTAGATAAGTGGTCACCATAGATTGAAACCATAACCTCATAGTTATTGAGATTATGTCTCTTTTTTTACCACTAGGTTAACCTATGATGGTTAACACGGTTACACTTACACTTATTGATGCACCGTACAGTGGGTGGGACCATGTGATAACATTTGCACAGTGTTCACTATAGAATCTAGGGTTAGAACCTGCCCCCCCCCCCCTTCCTCTCCCAAATGATTAAACGAACTTCTTAGTGGCTCTATCTACAACATGGTCCGACATATTATCTATGTGGGATGGGTTTTACTTTTCCTCTGAAAAAAGTAACAAATCCGGGATCAAATACATGTATACTAAAGTACGGATTGGGATGAGAGCTTAGATTTAAAAAAGAAAAAGAAGGAAAGAAAGAAAGAAAAAGAAGGAAAGAAAGAAAGAAAAAGAAAAAGGAAAAAGGGGTGCCATAGTTTGGCTTAAAAGGGGTGGGAGATGGTGGAGATCCCAAAAAAGGGTTGGGATCGGAGACAGCGTCCAAAGAAAGGCTCTATTCCCAACAAAAGCCAAAGAAATAAAGACTATGAACTAGAACACATTTGGCTAATCTATTCTTTTTCTTTCTGTCTCTGTTGAAGGCCTTGACGAATGACAGTGGCAAAGCTGTCTAGGTATGGATAAAATAGTTTTTTTCCTTTCCTTTAGGCTTTACTAACCCCAGCTACCATAATTTAAAATGGAGGGTAATATAGGTCCTACATAAACCTTTATTAAATCAAAGTTATGCCAGTAGTTCGGTAAAACATACAGATATGGAACATTACTCATCAGCAATCAACTTTAACTTGGAGCTGCCTGTTCGCGCCAAGCCGCAGCAGTACGGCACCAACAGTTGTAGTCTGGACTGGCAGTAATTTGAAACAAGTAGGGACGGAGCAGTAGCGGAAAGTTAATTTATTCTAATCCGGTAAAATTTTAAGCAAAAGAGCATTCAAAGCAGTCCTTGCACCTTTCATTCGGATTTCAACCTCTGAACATCTACCAACTGGTAAAGGTCGCCACGCCTTTGTTTCAGAATGGGTAGGTTAGTCCTGAATAGTTTTAACACGCTATCAATGAGAGTTGAATAATGTGAAAAACACTTCTTAAAAGGATTGAAAGATGGATCACCTTCTAAGCTCTATAAAGGAATAATCAATCTCAGATATCACTATTGCTTCATCATGTTCCGTTGTAGCTAGCACTTCTCCAAACTGCAAGATGCATTATACTGTAATGATTTTGTGGAAAAGAATACATGATAAAGCTAAAACAAAAGGCCCAGTTCGTCCATGAATAGAGTTGAGACATTCCAAAGTGACCAATCAAAATTCAGACATATAATGGCTTCAGTTGCATAACATAATTGAATAATGGCAAAGCTGAACTTTAGCATCAACTCACCGGCCCAACAAGGGTTGAGTGGCCCCAAGCTACATAACTAGCATCAGCGTTTCGAGCAGGTGAACACGTTGCCACATACAACTGAACAAAAAGTATTACATGTAAGATTGTTCTGTTCATAGGCAAGATGGAAAGATTCTTCCTTGTATTTCAGGAAACTATACTACATTCAATGACGTTAAGTGCAACCATTTATTACGCATAAATACTGCAACTGCAAGACTGCGGCACAAATTGAACAAGAACAAGTATTTTTGAAGGAGCGTATTATGAACTACATGCAGGTTGTGCTTTGCGACTCCCTTTTGATGGGTCTTTTTTTTTTTTTTTGGGGGTGGGGGGGGGGGGGGGGATGGGCGTGTATGCTCTCGTACATTTCTCATTTTTCTTAATGGAAGTTCTTTTTTTTTTTTTAATGAAAATGATTGTACTATTATTATTACTATTTTAAAACTATCGTAGTATCATCGTCATAGAAATTCAGCTACACAACCTCCTTCTTCAGCCCCCCTCCCCCCCAAAAAAAAAGAAAAAAAACGAAAAAAAAAAGAAGCCACACAACCAATTATGTCATATTGATATCATTTTTTTCTTTAATATTGATGTGTTCGTGCATAACACGGGCAACAAGAAAAATTGAAGACTTGTAGCATACCTGATTATCTACAGCCCTGCATAAAACATCAACGCAAAAAAATCAGTTATAGCGATCAAGTATTTCAATAAGCTACAGCCCTGGAGTATGTGCTCTTACAGATTTGAGTATATCACTAATTACACTGGTCAAGATGTTAAAAAGTTCAGACTATTATTCACTATTCATGAGATTACATGGTAATCCTCTTAGTAAAAACAGAGGAAGAAATAACAGAAAATATAACAATATAACAGAATACAAACAGAGTAACTAATTTACAAGTACAATAATTTCTAATCATCTAGAAGATGTAATAGAGTAGACCCAAAAAGAAGAATTATCTAAAGGAGGATAGACCAAAAGAATCAGATTATACGGTGGTCACAATGTAATGAAAGTTTAAAAAAATGTTTCCCCTTTTTCTTAAAGGCAACAATGGTTTTAGGCCTGGTAATCTATGAAATCTTTCACTTAAGCTGTGAAAGTTATCTCTTTTTATTAATTTAGTAATCACCAATACGAAGAGTATTTATACAGAACTCAACCTCACAACAGATTTCATAACAAACTAACAGAAGTAAAACTAACTCTCATATATATAATAATAATGTAGAGGATGGAAAAGGCTTTGGCTCATAAAAGATGACTCTTGTCAATAGTACAACCCAGTACCTCAGGTCCCAACATACTCTGTACACACAACTGTTTGTGGTTGTAGTCAATATAACCCAGAAGGAATCTTGTTCTGCATTTTCAGCCATCATATGCAGAGTCCCAACTAAAACTCACCCATTTTGGAGATCAAACCATCTCTACACTACTTATCATGTTCACAACATCAAGACATGCCAGCAAAACATTAGCAACAAACCATGAAGGCAGAAATTTAGACAGAAGCTTTTACCTTGCACGCTGCAATAACTCCCAGTGCAATGGTCCAGTAGTCATGTTAAATGCCCCAGGATAGCAAATCAAGTGAGCACCTGATATTTCTACATGTCAGCACTAGAGCCGAGACAGCCAACATAAAAATTAAAACGAACATGATTAATTTTGTGTGGGCACCACAACAATCTATGGGCTGTCGGATGAGTTAAGGAATACAATCAGATTTACATATCAAAGATGCATACTTTTATCAGATCATATTTATTATGACAAATTATACACACACAATTTGTCTCTGCTCTAACAAAATGCAACACAAGGGATCCATAACTAACATAAATACTGAAAAGCTAAGTCCTCATAATCCATATCTGCTAATGACATAGACGGAAACACAATTTTAAACGGAAGGAATATTGTGGTAGAATATATAATTCATTGTATAGGATTAATCATGTCACAAGGAATAGAAATATAAAAAAAGAGGGAGAGTCATACAGTATATGCAATAATCTAGAGTGCTAATGAAGGTAATCCTCAGTACAGAAAAGACATGATGTACATAGGAGATTGGAAAATTTGGAAAAGAAACAGAAATAAAAGGACAAACCTCTTGCAGCATACATCATTGCTAGTTCTGGAAAACGGATGTCATAACAGATTCCTATGCCAATACGTCCAACTTCTGCATGAGCCAGCAAATAGTTAGTTTCTAAACACCATAGTCACTAAAAGAATGAACGTCATTGCCGTTAAGCTTAAGTGTCAGTTACACTTACAACCACCACCATAAAGAGTAAAAGAACCACAAACCGACCTGTGTCCACAACAGTAGGAGTTTGACCTGCTGCAATGGTCTTAGACTCAATAAAAGTGATCTTTCCAGGGATATCAATATCAAAAAGATGAATCTGCAGATGAAAATGACACAATAAACTCGTGAGTGATGAGTTAAACAAGTAAAAACCATCCTTTAAACAAATTTGATTAATCTAAACAACATTAACTTGTTCTCGTGTAGAACACTTGAAGCATTTAGTAACCATTTCAAATCCATCTCCTAACAACAAAATAAGAACTCGAAAAATGAATCAGAAGACAAACTGAGGAACACCCTAAAAGTGGAGATTTTAAATTTACCAGTTGAAATCCAACTATGAATTCTTTAGTCTTTTCAGCATTATCGAGTTAGAAAAAGATGAATCAGTTTTATGAATAACAAGTCTTAAATCACCGATTGATCAAAAAACTTAAACTGATGGGTGAAAGAAAATTAAATATTATATCATCTAACAACCAAATGTAAACATTAAAAGTTTCACTCTAAATAAACGAAGAGCTCCATCAAGGCTTCCCATCATCCACAATCAAATGAGGAAATATTTCTAATGCCTCATTGAATGCTAGTATTCCATCACAGGATTTAAAAATCATGTATGTATATCATTTTATACCTTCCTGTGTTTAGCTTTCAGCTTTCCGTCAGTGCCAAAAACACAAGAAGAATTATAAAATTTATCCCCCGAGCGCTCTACAATTGAGCCACCGACTATTGTGACTTTTAAACGGCGAGAAACTTCCGATAACATGGCTGTTGAAGGGGAGGCATCACCACCGGCTTCAATGTCCTCGGCATAAAGTGGTAAGCAATCATGTGAATAAGGACAATGCCATATTTCCTGTCACAAAAATATGGAACAATAGAAAAAATCACGAGCAGAACGGAAGCACTAAGACCACGAAATAGCACCGGGAAAGCTTAAAATACACCAAATTAACAATAATTTTCAAAACCTAAAAACTCACCGGCAATACAACAAGCTGGGCGCCTTTTTCCACAGCCTCCTCAATGGCCTTACGAGCATGTTCAATATTCCTTTGCTTATCAGCCGTCACCGCCAATTGACACAGCGCGATTTTAAACTACGTCGAAACAAGCCAAAAATATCGACGCTCACGCTAATTAACGAAACAAAACCGAGCTGAGAATGAGTCAAGTTGACAAACTGACCTTTGTTACGGGAGGAATCGGCAACGGAAGTGCCGGTGGAGATCTAGCTTGCTCGGGATTGAAGGATGATGCCATAATCGGCGAGGACTTGATGGAGTGGAAACGAAACTTATGGCGCAGGGTGATAAAATTGGCGCCGCCGCCGGTGGATGAGACCGGAAAGTGAGACGGCAGAAGAAGGGAAGGCTGCCGGAAAATGGAGCGGGAGAGGGAGGAGTGATGGAGATTGAAATTTCTGGAGCTTATCAATGAAGAAATGGCGGCTTTCATTTCAGTCTCTTGAGAAATTTGTTTTATACCAATCTATGCTTTTCAGACAGTTTCTTTCAATCCGAGTGGTTTGTAATTTGTAATTGTAAATATAAATTCAAGATTAAAACGACGTCGTTTCAATGATCAGCTCTACAATGTGCAACATAGTTATTCTAGACTTGACCTCACCGAATCGCCCCTCGCAACCTTTCAAAAAAAAAAAAACAAAACAACCGCCCGCCGGCGACCAACGGTAATAAACCACCTCCCGCGCTTTAACAGACTACCAATTATACCCCTTCACTCAAAATCCTTCTTCTCTTCCAATGCAAAAATTCCATCAATGGCAGATTCAGGGGACGGCGAGTTCCCATTATGGAAATTCCATCGAAATTACCCTTTATTCACCGACGACATTCTCAATTTCATGGCCCAAATCAAGCCGACCGCCGCTGAATTAATGGCCAATTCCGCCGCTGCAGACCAAAATTTACTACCACCCACTTCCACTTCCGGTGAAGCCACCTCCGCCGCTGACGTGGATTATTGGAATTCTACTATAGGACCCTCGGGCAGTAATTACAATTTCTTTCCCGGCGAAACTAGTCATGGGGAATGTCAAGAACAACAAAATTTTCAAATTCCGGGTAACTACGGCGGCGATGACTGCGGTATTTTCAATATGCAACTTCCGATTACGCCTGAGAGTAATACGTTTCAACCCGTTACTTGTAGTTGCTGCCTAGTTCTTAGAGAAATCGTTCATACCAATGGTTCGTTACTACTACTATCATGCAACTCCCTCGTTCAAATTCACAGTTTATAATTATATAACATTTCTTTAAATATATATTTTTTAATTTTGTTTTATAGTATGGTTGAAATGGTATGCAAAAACATAGATGAAGGATTAAGAATAAGTTTGATCGATTAGACTTAGATATTATGTTGTTTAATAAGTTAATAAGTATAAAGATGTAACCAATGGAAAATGAAGTTGTAAAGCGTGAAAACAATAATAAATATGATTAGAATGAAAACTGTAAGAACATGATGAGTTTTGTTTTACAAATCGAACCTAAAATAATCAACTCAAACATGAGTTTTGAGTTACATCACAATACAAATTCATCCCATTACGGTCCTCCAACACCCCCTAAAAGCGAGTTAGTCTTAGAATCAAGTTGGAGTACCACCTGCTTTAATTTTATTACATGTTCAAATTTTTTTTAGTAATATATATAATCGAACATTTTGTCCACAGTCTTAAAACTGTTAGATAAAAGTTAAGATATGAATGTTGTTGCACTTATTTTAGGTCTTTAATTTCTATTCAAATAACTCTTAGACGTATATATTTGAAGTGGTGTGTTAATATATTATGGTAGGTATCAACACAAGAAAGCTAGAGATCCATGGAAGATTTGGAATATTGTGGCATGCAATTCTAGAAGAAAATTTCCCCACCCCCGATAGCACCAACTCTTCGAGCTTCACTCAATACAAAATGTTCGAGTAAGTTTGATCATTTTTTTTCTTTAAGTTAAATTATAAATTAATTTTAAAATGTTGAAAATAAACTAAAATATTAATATTAAATTAACAAAAATTGGATGAAAATTCAGTTTATCGAAGAAAAGTACCGAGGAAATGAAGAGGTTCATGATGCAATATTATTTGAACCAAATGGTTGAGGAGTACTCAGCTCTTCCAGAGCCATTATCTGATTTTTATGATGTTTTGTGCATTGGATTGGATTGGAATGACGATGATGCCCCTATGATATCCCACCCTCAACCACTCTCCTTCTATCCAGGTTTATCCTTATTCGTACTTTTTCACGACTTCTTTAAAATGACATTCTAAATAGTTAAAAACGTGTAAAAATCGTTTATGGATTGTGTTGTCCTATGCTTTTGCAAAGATCAAATCATTCTTAAAATACTTTTGAGTATAATTGGAAAATTGTGTTTGTCTCTCTTTTCTAAAATTTATTATCTTCACGTTTTAAAATTTTGTTAGGATTTTGGAATTTAAGTCAATGAACCTACCTAATTATTATATAGAAATTTGGTCGTTTTACTTATGTTTTTAGGCACTTAAAAAGTTATTATAGACACATTCATAGTTTTTTAGGATTGTTATCAAATACGACATTTTTTTTATAAACCTTACCGTTTAAGAGAAAAAAATAAAACATTTATTTAAAGAAAGCCTAAATATATCACTTGTTGCGATTTTCAAATGTATATTACATCTCGAACGCACCCATCTAGTTACTTTTCTATCCTCCAAAACACAAAAATAAAAATAAAATGGAACTATAATTATATTTAAATAAAAGAACTAAAATGGAAACTAAGTATTACACGTGTCAAATTGTTATTCGAAATCGTGTGATTAAGAATTAAGCATAATTTTCTTTAGAACTGATAAACGGAAAACTTTGCTTACTTGAGTTGCAGAGGGAGGAGAGGAATACGACGAAGAAGAAGAGAGAGAAGAACAAATCCAAATGGAGGAACAACCACATCCCCCGCCGGAATTCGAAGGTCGCCGACGAGTTCCCCAAACACCTCTTGCAAGACAGGTCCGTAAAAATGAAAAAAAAAAAAAAAATCACATCATAGTTGTTCATAAAAGCAGAGTAAAACAGAGTGACTCTGTTTATCCTTCTCTTTTTTCAAATCTCAATGGGATCAGAGACAAAGAGCCGGAAGAATGACGGTGAACGATTTGAAAGAATATCTTCACCTTCCGATCAGCGAGGCAGCGAAGAAGATGAACCTTTGTCTCACAGTCGTCAAGAAAATCTGCCGCCGGAGCGGGCTCCGCCGCTGGCCTTACAGAAAGGTCCTTTCTTTTTCCTTCTCCTTCTATTTTTCTCCCCAAATGTTTTCGTTATTTACGGGGTTTTCATGAAAAATTGAAATGGGTTATTAGGTGAAGAGTTATCAGAGGAAAATGGGAGCTTTAGGGACGAGATTGAGATCGAGAGATGCAGAGACGAGGGCCAGAGCTGAGGCTGAAATGGAAAGGCTACGCCAAGAATTGGCTCAGTTTTGTGCTGGAATTGTACCTGATTAAAACGCCGGCGTTTTTGTTTTTGTTTTTTTTCTCTTTTTCTTTTCATCTCAATTGTGAGATTATTTCTTATTTTTTTATTTTTTGAAAAGTCAATTTGTGGAATTTTTAAGTGACTAATTAGAATAGAAAAAGAAATAACTAATATTAGACAGATTTTTGGTATTATGTACTCCTTTCTTGAGACATAATTTATTGAAATTTTGCTAATAAAAGTTTTTGGGTCCTAATCCATTAGTCACGATTTTTCGTGCGAGTCCTTGTTCATTTTGTTGTTGGATCCCTCGCCCATTAGAAAATCTGTTTTTTATGTGGGTTGAAGGACTAAGGTTCTAAAGAAAATTAGGTTCTTTATTTGATAAGTTTTTGTTGGTTCTTTATTTGGTAAGTTTTGTTTTGTTGTGTGAACATTATCGATAGACTTGTTAGGAGGAAGACCTCACTTGTTGGGCCTTTTTGTTGCATTCTTTGTCAGAATTCGGAGAAAAACCTTGATCATCTCCTTTGGGATTGCTAGTATGCAATGGTGTGTGACACTCTTTTCTATATCAGAGTTTGATGTTTGTTTTACTAGCCTCTCCTCCATCCTTCTTTTAGAGAGAAATGTCATTTTTTGTGGCTTGTAGGGTACGTGTTGTTCTTTGAGGTTTTTTTTTTTTTTTTTTGGGGGGGGGGCAAAGAATGAGGTGTTTAGAGGTAGGGAAAGGAACCTTTATGAGGTTTTGGTCTTTAGCTAGATTTCATGTACTCCTTTAGACTTCGGTTTAGAAGTCCTTTTGTAACTATTCACTTGATAACAATTTATTTAGCTGGAACCATTTCTTTTAGTCGGAGTATTTTGTTGAATTTGTTTCTTTTTATAATCTATCGTTAATAAATTTTACTAAATATTGCCATGCAAAAAAAAAAAAAAAAACTTTCATCTTTGTATTCCTTTTTTCCCTAAGTATTGACAGAATGGTAAAAATAATAAAATATATAAATGAATTGGCTACTAAAAATTTATGAGAATGTTGATAAATTATTAATAAATAATGATATCCATTAATAAATATTTAACATAAAAGTAAGATCCTTGGTTTAGTCGATTAAGTATATTATTTAGTATGTTGGAATCTGTGATTAACTACAAACCAAATCCAATTATAGATTGATACAGATCCCAAGTAGTAATAAAGTAATTGAAATAGCCAAATTCCTAGGCGTAAAGTCCTAAAATCCCACACCCTTGAGATGTTCGAAACATATTCAAGAAATAATCAGATCCAATGCCACCACCATTTTCTTGAATTTAAGCTCAACAATATCACATTCATACTATCCTTCAAATCCTAAAAAATGAGTAATCTTCAAACAGTCGTTTGTGTTAAAAAAGTGAAGCAAGAAGCCATGGAGGATTGGGACGAGACGATGCCGTTACCTGGAGATGTAATTGAAGGGGTTGCAGAAGGCGATAACGATGAGAAGTTTGTATCGGCCAAGGCTAAGGCTGATCTTAGTTCGCAGCTGGGCAGGATCAACCAGCAGTTCGAGGTTGTGTGGTTGAAGGTGAAGCGTGGAGATGCCACGCTTAAGCTTCGAGCACGCATCATTCAAGAGAAGGCGTCGATTTTGCAAAGGAAATTCACTGTTCGGGCAGCAACTGATGATCGACATGTTGCGATACTCGGCAATCTCACCTTGGATCAGTGCTCAGAACTGCAGGGTGAGTAGGTTTTACTCCATTGTTTTAAATATATATATATAAAAGATAACAATTTGAATTGAAAACCTAATAAGAATTTGATGTTGCAGAAATGAGTAGAAGAATATCAAACCTGGATGGTCGAGAATTTAACAGAAGAGGTGTGAAGTATGAATGGAGCAAGAAACTCGACCAGCATCTTCCTGACCATCGTTCGTCAGTCATAAGCTCCATCCTGTTCATGCCGTTGAAAGGCGAGCACTCCATGGAGGCCACGACTAGCCGGTGTATGGCTTGGTTTTGTGCTGCAGTTTCTTCAGGAGCACCTTTGGTGTTTGTCAATATTCAATCGGAACAGATAGTTAATGTAACTCAGGTAATATGCATATCGGTTTGATCTTTGTAGGCCTTAATTCCAGTTGCTCCTTAACATCCCATATGCAAGCCCGATGTCGATTCTCACTTGTTAGTTTTGTTATACATTTTCTTCACATGAAGAAGAAAAATAGGAACGCAGGAAAAGAATCATGGTGGAGCAAGCAACAAAACAACACTCCAAGCCTGCGGGTTCTGCATGGAATAAGGCTATGGTTTCTGCCTGGCGTATCAGAAGTTGGACTTGAAATGATTCCTGCACCGGGGGATGTTCGTTTCGGAATGGATATCCAAAGAACTGAAGAGGTAATTACTGACACAATGTGTAGTGCTTTTGTTTTTTGGTTTCACTTTCTTTGTTTCTTAGTTCAGTTCTACGAAGAAATTAGAAGCTACAAAGAGTAATATTACTGAAACAATCACATTTTATTGAGAACGCTAAATGAGAAACAAGAAATAGGAACCATAAACATCGCTTCAAAAAAAAGGCCTGATTAACTTTTTCAATCCAAAACATTAAATTTAAGACAAGAAAGCTTGTATTAATGAAGAAATCCAAACATTCTTCAAGAAAAACTTGAGACCTGATTGATGGTGTTTTGATGCAGGGTTTCATCTGTGTCAGTTCGGTGACGAAAGGTTCCGCGGCTGACCGATGTGGGCTTGGCAGCCTCTTGGAAGAGGCAAAGTCAACCAACTATCTCCTGTTGATTTCCCGATTAGAAGGAAAGAGCGTAATTCCTTCAAACGTAAGCTCTACTGGGTTAATTCACTGCTGCGACCAAGCCGAGATAAGAAGCATTCTTGTTTCTGCAATGGATAGAATGGATAGTGTTGGACTCCATATCATGGCTTTGCCTGATAGTTCTGATGCTCAAGCAAATGAAACCTCTAAGCTTCAAACAACCCGAAAATTTCTCCCTTAAATGAACCTCACAAGAATTCTAACATTCAATATAATGTAAACCTTTCAATGAATGAATATGCAAGTAAAACAGGTGACATTTAAGAATGGTGTAAAAAAAATTTCCACCTTCTCAAAAACAAATTTTTGTTTTTTCATATAGAAACAGGTTTGAAGGTTTGTTTAAGTACTTTTTTTTGGATAAGAGACAAGTATATTGATGAACCCAAAAGGGTAAAGAACAACAGCCAAAGGGCAAGGGCCAAGG
>JBBPDJ010000021.1:1239449-1312286 GCA_037974625.1 Cucumis cinereus
AAAATGACTTATAAAGTAACATAAACAAATTCAAGCACAAATTGTAGCAATTAATTTTATGCAATGAACTATATCAATAAATTAATTGCAAAATTAAATAGGAGAGTGATAGAGAAATTGACTCCGATAATTTTATAGTGGTTCGACAACCTACATCCACTTTCCAAGCTTCTCTTGAGTATGCCATTAAAACTTCGAACCAATTCTTCCTCCAATCATGCATTCAAACTTTGTTTTATTTTATAATAATCTCAAATTTCAATCATGTGTGCAAGCTTTATTTTATTTTATAATAATCTCAAATGTCAATCATGTATTTGAACATTTCACCATAAACTATTTTAGTGTTTTGTATCTTTCCTTGGTCGAGTGTTGAAAACAATTATTTACGATTCATGACAAAAAGTAACTAAAGATAAAAAATTCATTACACGTGATTTTGTTAAAAAAAAAACTAACATTCTTTTAAATCTAATTATAAAAATTTTGAAGACTAATAAAATAAAAATCGATAGTGTTTTTTTTCTATTTTATTATTCAACATTTGATACTGATATAACTATCGTTTGTTAATAATCTATTTTTTTTATTTAGAAGAAGATAATTTTAAAATAAAATTTAATAATTTTTTAAAAAAGAAAAACTATTAAATATATATATACATAAACACATAAAATTGAAAAAAAAAGGCAAAAAAGAAAGGGCGAATGTTCTCCTCAATTCCCCTTTCCATTTCCCTTTTCTTTTCTTCTTTTTTTTTTTTTAAATTTATTTATATAATAACAGTGGGGCAAGTATACGGTAGCGAAAGAGATGGTTTGAACCCATTTTTATGGTTCAATCCTTGTCCTCCTCTCTCCTCAAAACAACCTAATTTTTCTAAAATGTTTGAAAATAACAATATTTTTCTAAATACTTTTTCAAACAACAATATTTTACTAATTCTTCCTTTAAAATCTCTCCCTCCCGAATTAGAAAAAAAAAAGAGTTAAAAGTTTTCTTTTAATTTTCCTTGTCTCCGTAATAGTCTCAAATGAGAAGGACTTTATTGTCATTTTGTCCTCCGTCAACTTCCAGAACTCATACGAGGAATGCGACAGAAGCTCCTGGAACCTCCTTCTTCCAATTCTTCTCAACACTTCCAGAAAATTCCTCCTCCCTCCTCCCTCCTCCCATTCCTTCACTCACTCATTCACAACATCTATAAAACCCAACCAGCCTTTCGCCATTCGCCACAACAAAAATCAGCTCTTCCATTTACAAGAACATCTTCCATAGCCGAAATTCCCTTTCTTACAAGCGTTCTACTTCGTTACAAGACTAAAAAATTTCTCCACCTATCAAGAGAAAAATGGATCTCAGAATCATGGGCCTAGACTCACCAATCTTCTCCACCCTCCAGCACGTAATGGACCTCGCCGACGAGGCCGACAAGTCCTTCAGCGCACCCACCAGGACCTACGTCCGGGACGCCAAGGCAATGGCAGCCACTCCGGCCGACGTCAAGGAGTATCCGAATTCCTATGTTTTCGTCGTTGACATGCCGGGGTTAAAGGTCGGTGACATCAAGGTTCAGGTTGAGGATGACAATGTGCTACTGATAAGTGGGGAGAGGAAGAGGGAGGAGGAGAAAGAAGGAGCTAAGTATGTGAGGATGGAGAGGAGGGTTGGCAAGTTAATGAGGAAATTTGTGTTGCCGGAAAATGCTAACACTGATGCCATATCGGCGGTTTGTCAGGATGGTGTGCTTACTGTGACTGTGCAAAAGTTGCCACCACCTGAGCCTAAGAAGCCCAAGGTCGTTGAGGTCAAGGTCAATTGATGGGGCTAGGATTATCGGGGATTCCTACTTCCAATCTTTGGATTATGAGTTTTCAGAATAAGGCACATGGTGTTTTCTCTTTTTCTTCTTCTTCTATCATTTCTTTTTTGGTGGTGTTTTCTGTTGTAATGACTGTTGTGTGGAGGTTGAATCTGTAGTGTGTGTTGAAGGTTTATGATAATGAATATAGGTTTTATCAGAAATCTCTACCTTTTCTGTTATATAATACGATTTTGTCCCTCTCCTTTTCTGGGGTTGGTGTCGTATAAAATATGCAACAATTAATAATTAGCCGCAAAACAATATTTTAAGCTCAAAAGATAATAATAAAAAGTCAAAGTCGAATCGTAATGTAACTTCTACTAACCTGAGCGGAGATGAGGAGAGTTGAGGTATTTTAATATTGCCAATCGTTCCAACTGGTTCCAAAAGCGCCTGTTGTGGAATATCTTCACCAATTAATAAAAAGCTCTGTGAGGCACTGGAAAGGTTATGATAAGACACATTGCTATCAGATTAAAGTCTTTTTACTTAAAACTGAAAGCCAACCATTCATTCTACTATGTTTTGTTTTGGAAATAATCAAGTTATTGTTCTAGTTTTGGATGGAGTGGTTCTTTCTCCATTGTGTCCTTGTCGAAAGTGCATACTGATACAACCATAGTTTGGAGATCTTAGTAGGAGGATATGCTACAGCCCGACTGTTACTGACATTTCCACCACGATATCTTGAGCTTTTATCTCTATTTGAACTTCGGGGAAATGGGTTCGTTGTGTTCTGCTTCTTCTTAAACAGAGCTATAAAGAACCCTTCTTTGTCTTCAACAGGATCGGTTCGGAGTAAGTGGTTAGCTGTATAATGAGAAAATAATCTAGAATGTTTAATTATGCCATAAAGTTATACTTGAATTGAAGAGGGTGAGTTGGAAAAACACAAATAATCTGTTGATATTTACCGCCAGCAAACACTGGGAGACCTCGTCGCTGCCACTGTGGGAACGGAGTATCTAGTTGAAAACCATGTGATTGAGCAAGAGGTAATAATGACTGGACGACATCTTCGTTTTCAATTTGATGAATGGAACAAGTGCTGTAAACAATTCTCTCTACGGCTGGAACTGCAATGAGATGACAGTGGTGGTGTGGATTTAACTTATCATGGGACATTCAAGGATCAGGCAAAGTAATGTCTAATTTGAACGGTTAAAGTAAAATATCAAAATATATTTAGGAGTATAAAGAGAAAGTTGAGACTGAGAAGCGAGGAAGGAAAGGACAGGGTAGATTCTTAAAACCTTTTGAACATTAAGAACATGCGGATATTTTCTAAAGTTTCTTCAGTGTATTATATCTATTTTGTTCTTAGCTCTATTCCCCAAAAAACAAAAAAAAAAGAAAAAAAAAGAGGAGAAAGGAGAAAGAAAAAGAAATACACAACGGGATGTAACTCACAGGAAAATGCATGTGCAAGAGCCTTTCTCTGAAAGGCAGCGAGTTTGTTTAGTCGTTCAAGGTCATCTCCAGAGGTTGTCCCTGCAAAATTCATGACGATATGATGGAGGTAGCAATCAATAACCACAAGAAGATACAGCAGATAAGGTTTGTGGATGTTGCAATTAAGACAAGGCTGGGAATTACCTTCAACGTGTGACGGGAGCAAATGATCTAATCTGACAGCCGCAGTTCCAGATCCAGAGCAGGAAGGATCCAAAAGAATGGCACGGACCTTAAAATATCAAAAGTGGATGACATCAAGAACATAACATTTTCCGGCTGAACATCAGTACACGGTGGCAAAAAATTAGGCTTTTGTCTACCAACCCAAGCAAATTAAAAATCGCAAAGCATTCTAATCTCTAAGCAATGATGGCTACGGCTATTACTTCCATCGTTCTGGGGCAATGGGATTGGCTGATCCAACCCATGTAAGAGGTCAGGAATTTTTTTTTTTTTTTTCTCTTTAAACGAAGGGGGTAACTCTGATTATAGTTGCATGCAGTAGCTTCAGTCATTTATGAAGAAAAGATGATCACTGTGGAGCTGAACAGAACTTACTTTGGATAATGAAGGATCTTTTGGATTAAGATTGAGGAAATCCCCATGCAAAACGTCTATATCTTTCACCGTTAAGGTTAATCAAGGTAGCGTATAAGTTAGGAAAATAGCTGGTAATGGCATAAATGAAATCATCGCCTTACTCGTCAGACTTCAAACCCATTAAAATGGCAGACTCACGTGCAAGGCGACTGATCCAAATAGAGACACTAATCTAACGTAAGATTCCAGATAGATAGAGAGTTGCTATATGGTATCAACAACACAGGCAGACAAAACTATCGAAGGATACTAGAAGCGCCAGATAGTTTGACAGTATGTTGTAAGCGTCTGACCCTGCTTTCATTCAATTCACATGCAATGACCCTTCCTTTTCCATTCATGAGAGAGGCAAGGTGGACTGTTTTGTTACCCGGAGCTGAACATGCATCAAGGACCTTCAATAATACAAACTATTAAAATGGAAACTATTAACACCAGAGTAATTATAGTAAATACAGGTAGATATGATCTTACTTCCCATCCTGGCTTGGGATCAAGGGCTACCGCAACCATGGAACTAGCCTTCCCCTACAAACATTAATACTCTCTTGTTATACAATAAAAAGAAAGAACAGCTACCTTTGGCCTTAAATATATGCTTCTTGGCAATGGACTGGACAAAACTAGATACTTACTTGCAAGAAGATACTTCCATCTGCAACCAGAGGATGATCATGTAAGTCACTGCCTGGAGGAAGTATCAAGAGGTCAGGAACAATGTCATCCTTCTGAACCTGTTTGAAATGATAACCAGCACCATTTAGGAATTCTTCTCAAGTGTCGTAAAGGAATACAATCCTTACCAATAACAGAACTCAGAACAAATTCTATCCCTTCATCCATATTATGAATTTTTTAGAAAAACTAACGGGGCTAGGAGGCACCAGAACAATTGATCATTTACAAAATGATGAAATGTGCAATAAGTGAAGATAATCCCGTTGTGGCTATTGAAGTTTAGTCGTTTGCAATGTGGGCCGATTGAGCTGTGAAATCCCTGGTCCTGGATTCAGACCCCGCTGTGGCTATTGAACTCTAGTCTACTGGCATACACATCAATAACAACTAGGATAGATGTTGGAACTCACTGCATATCTTTTGCCTAATTCTTTTATTGCTGTGTGAACATCCATCTTCAAAGTATTCACGCGAATAAAACGAGGTCTTGAAACACCTGAATTGATGATTATCTCTTCAGAACTGAGTAGGCTTAATAACTAAGTTAGCAGAAACCAGCACAGAACAGACTTATACAGAACTCTCACCAGGATCATCATTACCACGAGCTATTAAATCTTCAATATTTTTTGCTTTTTTATTTGACAAAACTTGGGTAACAGCAGATTGTAAAGCACTTTGCTGCCGCATGAGAAACTTCTCTGCATCGCCAGCTAAATGAGTTTTCTACGCACAGTTCCCATAAAATAATACCAATCATTACCAAATGTAAAATAGCAAGCTACAGCAGTCTCAGAAGACAGTAGCAGAAGCTTCTGCATATTCATTAACACTTTCTTGTAACAATAACTTATCTAAGTCTTTTCTACTGCAAGCTAAGTATTTTTCTTCTGCAAGCTTAATCTAAAGTCTAAACCTCTAACCAAAGGGGAAAAATCGTTCATTTGTGAATTACATGATCTTGCCTCCAAACTCCTACCGGATCCAGTAGGCAGTAACTCTTGAGGATAAAAATTAGTTCAGACTCAAAACCACGCTCGTATAATTTTAGTACAACGATCTGGGGTGGAAATTTAAACATTTGCCCTCTTGATTAAGAGTGTGTCTTATGTTAGTTAAGCTATCTTCTGACAAATTACACCTATATGTAGATTATTGGAAATAGACAAAAGTGATTTCGAGTAAATAAATTTTAAAATGTACTGATAGTCGGTTCGGAACTTGAACAACACTAAATACTCTTTTCCCTTGTTCAACTATCATAAAGCATTTTCAGAGTGGACCTTTTAAAAGGATAAACTGACGTCGTGTTGAGGTAAGATGAATGTGTGAATAACATACCTGTCCTAGGAGGATATCATACATGATGACATAAATTAATTCCTTCTGCCTCTGCATCAATATTAAGTTAGTGTAATGGCATGTTCGGAGTGAGTAATAAAACTATCCGGACAGAATTTGCCAAGACTTGAGAAACAAATGAATTACAGACGATCATGGTAAAAGATTGACTGTCATCAGACCAGTTCCGAGAGAAGCAATAAAGAAGATGCAAGGGTACCTTCCATTTGTTGCTCAATAAATCAGCAGCCTCAAGTACATCCTTGATCACAGGGAGGTCTAACAACACAACAAAAGCAAAAGAATTCAGAGAGCTACAAAATGAACCTTAATAATTATGGTACATCACTGAAAATATCACCAGATGACCGAGGGAAGCAAACTAGTTATTACCTAGCTTGTCAAAGAATCATTCATACCAAATAGATGGAATTCCAATTTTCCATTTAATTCATTGTTACGCTATCCATTTAGTCCGAACTTGTAGAGGTAAAAACTGTTGCATAACAATATAATAATCTAATATGCAAACGCAAAGCAAGATGCTCAACTAAAGCCAAAATTCCTATTGACATCTACACGAGAATCCGTTTGAAAGACACTTCCAACGCTCATTGCGCGAAAAAAATCTTCGTTCAGAACTTACATTTGAGAGTCTTGCAAACAAGAGCAAATGTGCCCTTCTTATTCCGAACAGATGGAGCATAAACGAGTGACTTGATGGAGGCTATGGCTCGACGTTGAGCGTCTCCCTCGAGAACCCGCCGCAATATCTTCGCCGCCTCTCTCCTAGCGAAGTATGCCGAACGGTCGGCGTTGCTCATCCGCCGATTTTCTGATTTGCCGGCGGCTCCCGACGCCGATGCCTTGGTTCTGTTGTTAACGCGCCCCATGGCTTCCCAGAAGCCACCTCGTCCGAACTACCTCCAGTCGATAGTCGATATCATAGGGAAGGTCACCGGCCCAAGTTGTGCTTTGAAACGATGTCGTGTTGTATGACAAAAACGTTGTGTCATCGGCCCAGTGCGGTTAGACCCCCAGCTAAAACCTCTTGATTTTGGTTGTATTTTTCGCTTTTTTTTTTCTTTTTAAAGTTGGATTATAAATTAAAATGTTTTTTTTTTTTACCCAAAGTAAATTTTATTATTGAAAGTTGAGAAGATACAAATAAATTTTAAAAATAAAACCATTATCAAGCAACTTAAGCCCTTTAAAATCTTATTTTTATTGAAAAAAATAAAATTGAAATTAAGAACGAATTTAGTTAAGGTCCATGTTCGACCCCTTCAAATTTATGTTCATATATTACAAACTACTATAGTATCAAACTGCCAGTTAGTCTAGTGGTCTCTTGAATGGTAAACACGATGCTGAAACATTGTAACAGTGAACTTATTGTATTAAAGCTTCGTAATATGCTAATATTTTACCTTATATAACAAAATCTTTCTGAATCTAGGTTATATTATAAGACGTATACCTTTCATCTTTGTCTTTTTAAAAATATCAGTATATTTAAAAAGAAATTTATAATATCACTCTTGATCTTCATACACGATTTAAAATTATCTTTTAGAAATTCTTAGAACTTTAGATAACCGAATCGTGTAAGGCGTAACCTAGAATGAAAATTTGAGTCATCCCCTATCGTTTTAGGTTCCAAATTCTATATAATTTATTTTCTACTCCAAATAAAAATATATATGCCACATTTAAGGGTACTATTGGAAGACCATGTTTATTATTGTATAATTTACCAACTAAGTTAAATGTGGAAGGGGCAATGCTAGAATTGCCTTTATCTTTTGTTGGAGAGTGTGACAAACATATGCATTGAATTAATCACGACTGCAGTGAGGAGTGGCTAAAAACAATGGCAGTAATATGGTTGGAATAAAATCAATAACGTGGACTACTTATAAGTTCATCGAGGGATGTAGTATAGGTTTAGAGAGGGTTTGAGCCCTCCTTCAACTTTATGCTCTCTTTATATATATATAACTGAAATAATATCATTATCAAATGATAGTTTTGTGGTAAAGTTGTCTTCCATTTCCTTCTAAAATTGGTTCAACCCCGTTTATATTTTTTTTAGATTATTCTTATTAAACTATAAAGACTTATGTACAAAAATTTTGGATCTGCCATTAGTTATTTATTATTCAAGAATAAATTAATAAAGCAACCACCAACCCTTTCTTTTGAATATTAAAAAGAAAATCCAATCTAATGTTTACAAGTAATAACTTACCGTATAACAATGTTTTTTAAAAATTGTAAATATAGAAAAATCTATAAAAAAAAATATAAACCATCAACGAGATCATTAGAGTCTATCGCCCATGGATTTATCTGTATTTGCAACTATCTCAAATAATAAATCCAACTTCACATATTAAAAAACACTACACAATATTGATTGTTAAAACAATTAAGTAGGAAAATAGATATACGCCACATACTATACTATGCTATAAAAATACATTGAATTGAAATATTAAATGTCACTACTCCAACAATAATTATTAAATGCATCTCAATATCTTTTAAATTAGCATTTTACATGGTCCATATTCACGTATTTACAGGTTAGACTCGTATCAAATTGAACTACATTGTCAGTCATATAGAAATCCTGTAACTTAGACCCACTATTTTAAAAAAATGATCCCAAATAACATAAACCCACTCTTTTAGATTATCAAATAACCTAAAACTATATTAGTTGGTCATGTCAATTTGACATGACCAATTAATGATGTGACAATTGACCAATATGGAGATTTCTAATTAATTGGTGCTTTCCATCTATTAGGTTCCAAAAGGTAAGTTAAGTAATAAAACATATTAAAGAATAAAAAGTACTTTCGTTACCATGACGTAATAAATAGGGAAACTTACGTGCAACATTCGCAGCCACCCTTTGGTTTAATGTGCCACGCTTTTATTTTGACTTTTATTTATAAAAAAAAAAAAGTCGTTAACAAAAAATGGATGCCAAAAATATTAACAAATACAATATCTTATAAAATAATTTATAAATATAACAAAATTTAATTAATAACTTATAATATTTTAAAACTAGCCACTATGTTTATTACGAGTCTACTTAGATTTTATTATATTTATAATTTTTCTAATATTTAATTATTAATTTTAAAAATGTTCACTGAAACTTAAAAAGAAACACGATAATATCTAAAATTTTATAGAACCTACCTATTCATTTCTTGTATGAATTTAGGTTAATTTCAAATGTAGACAAATGAATTAAAATATAATAAATGATGAATCAGAATTTTTTAAACGAGGGGAGGAAATGTTTAGAGAGCACAAAAGTGAATTTTTTGTTCAAGTATTCAATTTTTAAAATCGAATGGAATCGAGGATCGTGTAGTGAGCAACAGGTTAACGTGTATCGAGTAATTGTATATCGAGTAGTTAAAAAGATGTATTTATTTATCGTTAACTTGTGCAACAAAGAAGCGTATATTAAGCATCGAACATGGAGTAAACAAAAAATGTTTAAATGCACGGATTAAACTTGGACAAACTACTAACTTCGTACAACTAAAGTAATCAAAATGTAGTTACGAAGAGTGAGTCATTGGTACAAAAAGACCAAAAGAAGACGCCAATTTCGTTATTGCACGTGGCGGAGCTTGGAGATAAAACGGTGGCTTAAAACGGAGAGCAGAGAGTGAAGGTTAGAATTGTGGCGTGATATTTGGGATCAAGCTTCAGCCACACAGAAATGTCGGAGCTTATTCAGATGCCCTACGACGTTACTGTCCGTCTTGCATTAGCTTCTCTTGAACGGAATTTGTTGCCGGACGCCGTTGTAAGAAGGTTCACCCGCTTGTTACTCGCTTCTCGTCTTCGCTCCGGTTACAAACCTTCTTCTCAACTTCAACTCTCCGAACTCCTCCATTTCGTTCACTGTAACTTCTCATCTCTCTCCCTCTTTCTCTATAATTTATTAATGGAGATTTAACTAGTTATCAAGTATATTATGTCGTCCATGGCGATTAATTCTTCCTATTTTTTCAGCTTTAAGGGAAATGCCCATAGCAATTAAGACTGATAAGCCAAAAGCTCAGCACTACGAAGTACCGACCTCCTTCTTCAAGTTGGTTTTGGGGAAGAATCTCAAGTACAGGTAGTGAAAATACTTGGAAATTCTTTTTAAAGCTATTAGAAGGATCTACTTTCTATTTCATGCCAATGATATTCGTATAAGATGAATATGAATTTCTAACTTAATTATGTGTGATGTAAAAATGTATTGTAGATGTAGTGGTACATGTTTATCATGTCATTTTAGTTTGGTTTGAAATATGATATCGTAGTTCTGTATATGAGCAGGTATTCAGGGGTATTTGGAGAGCTAGAATGTAATCAGGACTACTGGAAATTAGTAGAGTGTTGTAAAAAGTGAAAACCATGAAAAATAGAGTTTAATTGAAAACTTGCCAAAACGAAAAGAATTTGGGCTCAAAACGTTCAATTTGGATTATATTACGATGCATTTCAATCTTATTACCGGTTTCCAAACACCCTGTGAAGACGCCACTGATTCTGCTTGATTGGGGGCTCTTATAGGCCTTTTAAATTCTTTAATTCTCTCCTAAAATGTTTGATTTTTCCATTGATAAAACCTAGTGTGTATTGTTAGATAGAGCTTTGTCGGACAGTCCAAGCCAGAATTGCATAGATACAAGAAAAAGAGCTTCAAATTCTCTTAATTCTAACAATTCATTATCCACTTTCATGATATATTGCTGCAGTTGTTGCTATTTCAATGACAAATCAAGTACTTTAGAGGATGCTGAGGATGCAATGCAACAAATGTATTGTGAAAGGTCACAACTGAAGGATGGTCACACTGTTCTTGATGTTGGATGTGGCTGGGGGTCGCTATCATTGTACATTGCCCAAAATTATAAGAATTGCATGGTAACAGGAATTTGCAATTCAACCACCCAGAAAGCTTACATCGAGGATCGATGCCAGTAATAAACTTTTTCCATGTGCTTTGGATTTGATTTCAGATTTGTTAATTACTCAACACAAAGTTGGGTTTGGTGTCTTTTTAAGTTCTTTTCCATAGTAGATGATAATTGTTATGTGGTTTCAGGGATCTCCAACTGCATAATGTCAACATCATAGTTGCAGACATAAGCACATTTGAAATGGAAGCTGAATATGACAGAATATTTTCTATTGAAATGTTTGAGGTAACTAATTTCCTGTAGTAGTTTCATCTTTCTTAGGCAAATTGTGATGTAGTATAAAAGTTCTATCGATTTTTACTCGAGCAGCATATGAAGAACTACAAGGATCTTCTCAAGAAAATATCAGGTTGGATGAAACAGGATAGCCTCCTATTTGTTCATTATTTTTGCCACAAGGTGTTTGCCTATCACTTTGAGGTACGCTTGATTCAGCTTGCTAGGGTCCTAAATGACTGGCGCTCACGTTTTATGTAGTAGAGATCTTGATAAACAGGAGATATTATGTATTTCTGACCATTTTATGGCAAAATTTATTCAGGATGTAAATGAAGATGATTGGATTACTCGATACTTCTTTGAAGGTGGTACAATGCCTTCCTCAAATCTACTTCTCTATTTCCAGGTGGATAAGCCTCCTTCTCCTAGAACTCTTATTCATCTAGTTTTTTTAATCTACAGTTCCTGCTACATAAGATTTCGTGGATAAAAGTAAAGAATTACAAGGACACACAACAGACTGTTTAACAAGTATTGTTTGTTGAAACTTTATAAAATAGATGGTAAGAGAAGAAAAGAGGAAAGTTAGAAATGCGTATGTCATGTACCCAATATGAAGTTGAGGGGGCATTTGGTCTATTGGGTGGAGTTAATAAGTCGGGAGTTAATATGTTGGAGTGAGTAAGTTTGTGCTTGGGGTGTAGAGTTATAAGATAAAGTTTCTCGATATAAATGTAAAAAGTAGAGAAAGAAGAAAGATGAAGTTACATAATATATGTGAAAAGTAGAGATAGAGAGGAAAATGAAGTTACTCAATATGCAAACTTCAATAGTGTTTACTCTTTAAGTTGAGTTGTTTACACCAACTTAATAAGTTGGTGAGCCAAACGACCCTGAAAGGGTGTGGTTGCTTGACTTTTCAAGTGTTTGATTTAGAAAATTGTTAGGATACTTCCTAACAAGAATCAATATCTAAAATATATTGAGAATTATTGAAGAACTACAATATAATCTAAGTTTATGGTACTTGGAACCCCCTCTCTTGAGTGCTTTCACCCAAGCCCTAGATTACTCCCAAGATAATCTCCCGTTACTCACTCATCCTCTTACTATTTATACAATCATCGAGTAACTAACCTCTATCTAATGTCCATTATACCCCCAATTTGTTAGGGTACTTTCTAACAAGAATCAATATCTAAAATTATTAAGAATTATTGAAGAACTACAATATAATCCAAGTTTATGGTACTTGGAAGTCTCTTGAGTGCTCTCACTCAAGCCCTAGATTACTCCCAAGATAATCTCCATTCACTCACTCATCCTCTTACTATTTATACAATCATCCAGTAACTAACTTCTATCTAATGACCACTATATCCCTTATATCTAGGTACCTATCGAAAACAAGTCATTTTGAAAGAAAAAAAAAATTGAAGTGCTCATCAATAACTTAAAATAGCTTTTGAACTCTATTGCTAAGTGTTTGTATATCACATGTCATAACTATCTATCATTAAAGGATGTCCAAAGTGTACAAATAGATCATCTATTTAAAAATCTATACTCGATTTTACTATTATTATTGAGAATTATTTCATCATTTCTTACATTCCATCAAAATATACCGACACCCCAACTTGGTATTATGACCAACTGAAAACTTGATAATAAAACCACTAGAAGCTTAACTTGAGTTGTATCATTTTGCTTGTTCCATGCAGGATGACGTTTCAATTGTAGACCATTGGCTTGTGAATGGAAAGCACTATTCTCAAACAAGGTAACACCGTACTATTTTAACGATTCTCACATATATTCTATGGTAACTGCACACATATTTAAGGAACAAAATTTCGTTTAAACTCAATGTTGAAATTTTCTTCCCAGATTTGTTCTTTATATTTTAGAAAGGGTAGTTGTAAATATAATAATCTGGCCCAAAGTATACTATTTGTAGATATAGCACAATGTAAAATAATTTGCAGATACGACAAAATTTAGATTTAGTTCTCATAAACTATTAGTGATAGACTATATCACTGATAGAATTCATAGAGTTTATTACTAATAGATTTTGCTATACTTCTAATTTTTTTTTTATAAATGTTACTATACACTTCATCGTTATGCAATGCAATTACCCTTTTAGAAATGTGGTAAAAGGAATATTTAATATATCATAATGCAGTGAAGAGTGGCTCAAAAGAATGGACGAGAACATAGCTTCAATAAAACCAATCATGGCAGCTACTTATGGGAAGGATTCGGCTGTGAAGTGGACTGTTTATTGGAGAACATTCTTTATTGCAGTGGCTGAGTTATTTGGTTACAACAATGGTGAAGAATGGATGGTTAGCCATTTCCTGTTCAAGAAGAAATGATGCAAGCAACAAAGCTCCTATAGTTTAAGCGTCCATAGAACAAGGTGCGATTTTTATGAGCTAGAATGATTGAATTTCTTCCTTTGATCTATTAATTTGGTGAAGCCATATGGTCCAATATGTCTTGTTTATTACAATATTTGTATTATTAGCTGCTGAGTATAGGTGCTGATATTTGTATTGTTAGATTATTGGCACCACGAAGTGTCCCTTAAGACCATTTTACCAAAACTTTGTAGCCTCTACGTAATTTGGTGACGAATCGTTTGCACTAAATTTCAATTCAATAGGGAGGTGTTTGTCCAAAAACTATTGCATGGATACTTCTTTTATACTATTGTCTTTTTTTTTTCTACTAGCGTAGATATTAGAGGAAATTAAAACGCCAACTTGAGTATAATTTAATTAGTTTTGACATTTTAACTTTCAAGCTTGAATCTCACTCTACGATAGTACATACTACTTCTATTGATTATTTGATACGTCAATAAATGATTTATTTATTTTCCACACAATTCTTAATAGTTGCTTAGGTAGTCAGCAATAAATGAAGGTAGTATAGAAAAATTTTCAAATATTATATTCATTGCACGCTTCCAACATTGTATCAACACGCTAAATAGAGAGCATTGAAAGTAATTTTAATTAAAAGGTAGAAGAATATATTGAAAAATAATATTTTTTTATATATATATATATATATATATATATTATCGTTGAAAATAGAAAAGTAGAAAATTAATAATTAAAAAGTTGAAGCAAAATTGCATTTTGTACTTCCGGAATATATTCTATATAGATTTGATAAAATAATATATATTGATGTGTCAAATTTAAGGGTTAAAAGTTTATATCCTATATAACATGCTAAACTGACCAAAGTTTACTCTATTAGTTAATTGCATTGGGAATAGATTTAGGAGTAAAAGCCTGATTTTAAAAGAAAAAAAAGAGAGAATATGACTCGTGGCTTTGCGTTGGAGACCTTTTTCTTCAATACAACATTGTGGGCATTGATAGATTTAGTGTAGGTTCAGAAAGGCTGGTTCGAATCCTCCTCAACTTAATGTTTTATACAATATATATATATTGAAATAATATTAATATCAGTAGCTAGTCTAATGATAAAATTGTCATTCAAGCTTCTCTAAACCCCTATTAAAGTCATAAAACTCTCACCTTTAAGATAGAAGTTTTTGTCAACGACCTAAAAATAATCTACCTATAATTTACATATCGAGATAAAGAAAAAAAAAAGGTTTTATTATGTTTTCCTAAATGTAATTTTAAGGTTGAAAAAAATGTGAACTCCATGTTAAAATCATCTATGAAAAATGTAATCAATCCCTAGAAAAAGGACAAGAACAGTCTCCAAAGGATAGATATTGGAGAAACCAATGTGAATAGCAATTTTGCATACTCTAAAAGGATATTGCTATCTTTTTCTAATATAAAAGTTTCCAAATTATGTATAAAAAAATGCTTTTCTTCTTCAATTATTATTTTATGTCTAATTCTCCCACTTTAAACACGTGTAAATTTGATTTGTAACGATTTAGTCTATATACTTTTAGTTTCATAACAATTTAGTCTTTAAATTTTATTATATAATACTTTAGTCATTATATTTTAAATTTTGTAACGATTAACCATCATTGTAGAAATTAGTATTAAAATTTAATAAATTTTATTCATAAATAAATCAATAAACTAAGAAAAATCGACAAAAATAATTAAAGGAATAAAATATTTACCATTTTTAAAAATAATAAAATTTATACTTAATTTTAATGATTTACTAGAAAATATATTATTATAAATGTAAAAATATTACAATAAAGTACGAAATTATTACCAAATTAAAAGTTAAAAGTAAAAAATTAAATCATTATAAACCCAAATTAGAGAGTAAATTGTTTTTTTTTTAATTTTAATTTGAAGCTCCGATTTTTAAAAGGAAATTGCCTTTTTTTTCTTTTTTTAATATACAATAAAGTGGTCATTTTTGTTCCTGCCGCTCGGTAATATATAAATAACCAGTTCATCTGGTTTGAGCTTCAGTGTTTGGATTTTCCGCTACAATTTTCCGATTCTTTCACCGATGGATCAATTCAAAGGTCAACCTCGGCTCCCCAAATTTGCCGTTCCGAAACGATACGATATCAACCTCAAACCGGACCTTTGCCTTTGCAAATTCTCTGGTTCTGTTGCAATCGATATCGATATCATTTCCGAAACTCGATTTCTAGTTCTCAATGCCGCCGACCTTCTTGTTCACGATGATTCTGTCTCCTTCACTAATCGGAACTCCTCCAAGGTATTGAATCGTTCTTTCTTTGTTCACTTGACACTCCGTTTTTGGAGCGTTTGGAGGATTTTAAGTGAGGGAACTGACGTGAATTCTTCGATGCATGTTTTCGATTATGCTCTTCATTTTTTTCTATAAGGTTATTGTCCATTTTCAGCTCTTGTGATGGAATTGGATTTTCACGGTGTTATATTTCGGAGTGAATGATCGAGTCTGAACTTTCTGCTGTGTTTTAGTTTTTGGAATTTAACGGTGACTGATGATGGTTCTTGTTCCCTTTGAGCATTTAGAAAATTCGTATCTGGAACGTTGCCTTCACTGGTTAATGCGTCATATAAAACCTTTCCAACTGTCCTGACGACTAAAAGTTATGTGAACAGACGTTCAACATGTTTTCTAATGACAAGTGATTAGCAGTCGTGTATTTCCTATGAAACTCTGTAATTTTGTTTATGCATTTTCGATTTTATCTGAATTTTTTTGGAAATTATTTTGACGCTTGTTTGACGCAATTGCTGGTGCAGGTTATCCAGCCTTCAAGCATTCAAGCGTGTGAAGTGAGCCAGATTTTAGTTTTGGAGTTTGCAGAGACCCTACCAATAGGGTTAGGAACATTGCGGATGGACTTCGAAGGAATCTTGAATGATAATATGAAAGGATTCTATAGAAGGTAATTTGGTTGCATGTGAGAGTTTAAGAACTATGGATGGAAATGAAAAAGAACAAAAAATTGTTGGGATGAAAATGTTGGACCTGTATTGAATATTTTGATTACTTGGTGTACAGTGAAATATGTTAATGTCAAAGGTGTTAGTGTTACTAATAAGTTTTAACTCACCCAGACTTATACAGCCATATTAATTTTAAGTATGTGAAGGTTCAAGAAATGAGATGATTTCTAGTTCATAAGATTTAGTTGAAAATTTGTATTTTCTTTCTCATCAAAGTTCTCAGGGGGTTTGATATATATATATATATATAGTGATCACAAAACTAGCCCAAGCTGTAGGAAAACAAAAGGGATGGTACTTCTCTTCTCTAACAATAATTTATCAAGTTTTCATAGGATGAAGAAGGTGTTAGAATTCCTAATGTTCAAAATAAGAAACTGGTTAAGATTTTATTGTATCTTGAAGTTTTTTCCCTATGCGGTACTTCTAAATGGACCACTAGCTTTCTGTGTGTTGAATCACACTCCTCCCAACCTGTGTGGAATAATTGTGATTAATTTCATTTCTTCTGTTGCCTCAATTTCTTAGCAATAGAACAGTGATTATTGCCATTCTTTTTTAACTTGAATGATACGGATTTTTCTCTTCATCCCCCAGCACTTACGAGCACAATGGTGAGAAGAAAAACATGGCTGTTACACAATTTGAACCAGTTGATGCTAGGCGTTGCTTCCCTTGCTGGGATGAACCTGCTTTTAAGGTGTTAGCATCTCACTATCCATCCCCTTCCCTGTCTCCCTATCACCCTTATTTCATCCACTAAGTAATTCTAGAAGGGACTACTCTGGCACCATGTTGAATTGACAAAGACGTAGCACTGCCAAAAATAATATGATATTTAGTCTATGTTTTTGTTTTTTTCGAAGGATTATTTGTTTATTGGCTATCAAGTTGGATAGAAGATTCAAAATAGAGGAATCATTTTGTGAAGCTTGATATTGTTAGAGGTGAAAAGTGTGTGGTAAAGGAAATAGATTTCACATTTATAAACGCTCAATTTTTAATGGCATTTTCTAACAATACTCGAGTTGTAGAAAATTTCATCCATCAAAGGAGTTGTTCCTTTTATAACTTCTAACATGATAAATAATATGAATATTGAAATAAATTTGAGACTAGTTTTGACCTTCGATGAAAATTAAGAACTATTTGGAGCTATTTTAATGTAAGAAGAAATTGTGTTAAAAGCGAGTGGCGGGAATGATGTTTAAACCTTTAGCTTATTTCTACCCATTGACCTGCTAAATCATTGCTTTAATCCCTTCATTGTTGACAAACAGGCTACATTCAAGATCACGTTAGATGTACCATCTGAACTAATAGCACTTTCCAACATGCCAATTGTTGAAGAAAAAGTGAATGGCGATTTGAAGACGGTTTCATATCTAGAATCACCTATTATGTCCACATATTTAGTGGCCATTGTTGTTGGTTTATTTGATTATGTGGAAGATCATACAACTGATGGTAAAATCATAAACCAGATTTTCTTATGCATACTAAGGGCGCTATTAGTAATAAAACGAATTTACATCTTAGCAGGGGTCAAAGTTCGTGTATACTGTCAAGTTGGAAAGGCAAATCAAGGAAAATTTGCATTACATGTTGCTGTTAAAACTCTTGACCTATACAAGGAGTATGTTAATTCACACAGTATTATTTCATCCTGTTAAGCCACTTTCTTTATCTACATAAACAATGATGCAATTTCTGCAGATATTTTGCTGTGCCATACTCTCTGCCAAAACTCGACATGATTGCAATTCCTGACTTTGCTGCTGGGGCCATGGAAAACTATGGTTTAGTTACCTATCGTGAGACTGCTTTACTTTATGATGATCAGCACTCAGCAGCTGCTAACAAACAGAGGGTGATCTGCATATCAAGACCTTTTCAAAATCATAATTTGAATTAGAGTGATGCAGACTCTAATTCCCTGATATATTTTGTTTTTATTTTTTTCTATTTTCTCATTGTTAAGGTGGCAACTGTCGTGGCTCATGAACTTGCACACCAATGGTTTGGCAACCTTGTAACTATGGAGTGGTGGACACATTTGTGGCTAAATGAGGGATTTGCTACATGGGTATTTCACTTTCATTCAATTTTTCTTGATTTTTAACCTGAGGATGGAGGAAATGCTTATAGTTGATATTCATTGTATATCATTTGTGCAGGTGAGTTATTTAGCAACGGATTACTTGTTTCCAGAGTGGAAAGTATGGAATCAATTTCTGGAAGAATCAAACCATGGTCTTAATTTGGATGGGCTGGCGGAATCACATCCAATTGAGGTACATGTTTTACTGAAAGCCGATAGGCATGGTTTTTCCTTTTCCATGATCGCTTCGTTTTTTGTTTTTTTGGTATACTGGCAGTCTTAATTAGTCGTTTCTTGTTCAATTTTAAAAAGCATATTTTTCTTTCAGGTTGAGATAAATCATGCCAGTGAGGTTGATGAAATATTTGATGCAATTAGCTACAGAAAAGGTGCATCTGTTATTCGGATGTTACAAAGCTATCTCGGTGCTGAATGTTTCCAGGTTGTTTAGTGATTCTTTTCCTTGTCTAAAAATTGAATCATTTTCGGCCTATTAATCCAACTCATTGAACTGGGTTGTTTGAATTGATCAGAAATCACTGGCTTCGTACATAAAAAAGCACAGTTGCTCAAATACAAAGACTGAAGACTTATGGGCTGCTCTAGAGGAGGGGTCCGGGGAACCCGTGAACAACTTAATGAGTTCCTGGACCAAGCAACAAGGATATCCTGTTGTCACGGTCAAAGTGAAAGATGAGAAATTGGTGTTTGAGCAGGTCTCTTTGTGTTGGTTTCTGTCATTCGATCAAATTAATTTATGAATTGATTATTCTTAGTTTTAACATTTAAAGATTTTATTTCATATCGTAATTAACTCTTGAGGGTTTTTCATTGACATTGCAATTTGCAGTCAAGATTTTTGTCGAGTGGTTCCTCTGGAGAGGGGCAATGGATTGTTCCTATAACATTGTGCTGTGGCTCCTATGATGTGCGCAAAAATTTTCTGCTGCAAACAAAGACAGAATCTAAAGACATCAAGGAGTTCCTTGATTGCTCCATCAGCAAATGCTCTGGTGGAAATGATAAATTTTGTGATTGGATAAAGCTTAATGTAGATCAGACTGGTTTTTACCGGGTGAAATATGACGAAGATCTTGCAGCTAAGCTTAGAAATGCAATAGAGAAAGGACATTTGACTCCAACAGACAGATTTGGTAACTAACTTTTTTAGCTTTCACATTTTGATGGTAGCAATAAGGAGTAGCTAAGGTTATTCTTTCAACAGGTATTTTGGATGATGCATTTGCTCTTTCTATGGCTTGCCAGCAATCAGTTACCTCCTTGCTTACCTTGATGGGTGCTTATAGAGAGGAACTTGACTATACTGTGCTATCGAATTTGATCAGTGTAATGTTTTCACTTAGACTTCTTTTTTCCTCTTGCCGTTTTTATAGTCATGCTTAGAAAGCTTATTCGTGGCAATTCTTTTATAGATAAGCTACAAACTTGAAAGAATTGCAGCTGATGCAGTTCCTGAGTTACTGGACAACCTAAGACAATTTTTCACCAACATTTTCCAATTTGCAGCAGAGTAAGATATCTCATGTAAACTTTTGTGTTCTTTTCATTCTTCGCAATTGCCTATGTAGGATTTTTTGGCCATGATTTTAGTGATATTTTTACATAACCTAAGTATGCTGTCGTTAGTTATGATGGATATTATTTTATAGTTGAGTACTTGTATGAGATGCATGCATTATTTTTTGGCGTTCAAAAAAAATATAACGGCACATTTAGAATATAGCATAGCAGTGTGGAAGCTTTAGCTTGATCTATGAAATGATTTGCTTTCTTGCTAACACAAAAAACTTTGGGTGCTGCTGTAAATCTCAGTGACCCCAATGTTAGCTTGGAGTTTCTGGATTCATCTTAATTTCTCTTCTTTCCCCGTAAATCTTTTGAATTGGCCAAGTTATTGTCAGTTGATTGAACCATTAAATCTAGAAGGCCAGAAAGGAGACTTTGGCTTAAGTTACCAAATTATTAGCCTCTACAACTTTATTGGGGGAAAAAAAAAGGATTTGGTGATATTTAATTACTGGGTTCGATGTAAACCATTGGGCCATTGGCTTTGTGGTCAAAAGGGTAAGGTGTACTACTTAGATCTTTTGAAGTCATGATTTTGAAATATTGCAGCCATATCCTTGAAATATTAAACATCTTATGAGCATTTCATTGCCTGCTGTGTACATATACAAACTAAATAAAAGTGATGTTCAACATAAATTGTCTTGCACTATCTGTAGTTTTTTATTTACGTATGCAAATTAATTTGCAGGAAACTTGGTTGGGATCCCAAACCAGGCGAAAGCCATCTCGATGCAATGTTGAGAGGAGAAATTTTGACTGCTCTCGCTCTGTTTGGTCATGAACAAACAATAAAAGAAGCGAATAGGCGATGCCTTGCATTCATAGATGACAGAAGTACGCCACTACTCCCACCTGATATTAGAAAGGTATGCGCCAGACCATAATGCAGCGCGAGCAACCAAGCAAGCATCTTGCGCTCATAACTGGCTTACCTTTTCCTTATTATAATGTTTCAGGCGGCGTATGTGGCCGTAATGCAGACAGTCAGTGCTTCAAACAGATCTGGTTACGAATCGCTTTTAAGAATTTATAGAGAGTCCGATCTTAGCCAGGAGAAAACACGCATTCTAAGTAAATCACACACTTTTTTTTTTATCAACGTATCAGTGTTCTTTTGTTTAGTATTCATATGATTACTTCCGTTTTTTCTTAGGTTCCTTGGCATCTTGTCCAGATCCGAACATCATTCTTGAAGTTCTCAACTTTTTGTTATCGTCTGAGGTACTCTAGTACTTTATTTTCTTAATACACTCGAACTATTTGCATCTGAGACTCAAAATACTGATTTTGCTTCCACTTGTTTAGGTTCGTAGTCAAGATGCTGTTTTTGGACTTGGTGTTAATCGGAAGGCGCGTGAAACAGCTTGGACTTGGCTGAAGGTGATACTCAATCCCGTTCTACCAAGAAGCAAAAAATATTACTATTTGATTTAAACCTTTGTCACAAATACTTATCCTGATAGCACATTGATCAAAAGTTTCTTACAATGGAATCACACACTCATGTTTACACACACACACATATACAACATACATATATGTATGCCGATATATACAACTTAACGAAACAATGCAAGGGCATATAGAAAACCCAAGCTCACAAAAGCCTCTAGTCCCTCTAGAGAAAGGGGACAAGAAAGAGTAATTACAAAAAGTCTCAGGAAGTCTTAGAAATCGAAGTCTTAAGAACCTGCCGTTAGTAGCAAATATTTTTTTGTAGATAAATCTAAGTCCAAAAGGAACTTCACTCACATGATTTATTGTTGATGTCTGTATTTAACATGGTCTCTATTTGATTGACACCATCGTTCCCATGATTGTATGTTTAATCATATCTCATCATAATGAGACAATGTGAATGCAGACAAAGTGGGAAGAAATCTCAAAAATCTTCGACTCGGGATTTCTGATTGGACGCTTTGTCAGTGCCACTGTCTCCCCGGTTTGTCCACCTCTCTTCTTTCTCTATCACACTGCTTCACTAATAATTAGTTTCTTCTCAAGTT
This sequence comes from Cucumis cinereus, assembly GCA_037974625.1. Lineage (NCBI taxonomy): Eukaryota > Viridiplantae > Streptophyta > Magnoliopsida > Cucurbitales > Cucurbitaceae > Cucumis > Cucumis cinereus. The sequence goes on from JBBPDJ010000021.1 coordinate 1,261,739, forward strand.
CTCTCCTAAAACCAACCTCTTTTATCTTTCATTTTCGCCTTGCCATTTCAGTTTGCCTCATATGAAAAAGCTAAAGAAGTTGAGGAGTTCTTCGCAAGCTGTGTTAAGCCATCGATGGCCCGAACATTGAGGCAGAGCATCGAGCGTGTTCACATTAATTCGAGATGGGTTGAGAGCGTCCAGAAAGAGCATGATCTTCCGGATGCTATAAATGAGCTAGCGTGGAGGCGATATTAGGTTTCCTGAATATGAAGCATCTTTGGAAATAAGTGTCCTGGTAATGTAACCGTTTATTCTGTTAGATTTATTAATGAAGTCCAACCAAATTCCCCACCCACCCTATAATAAAGTAGAATAGTCATCATCCCTTTTATTTCCTCTTTTTGTCTGCTTGCCCCTACAAAATAGGCTTCTTCACTTTGGTCGCACTATTAAAATAATTGAAGATAAAGCCATGATGTTTATTTGAGGTAAATCCTGAACTCTGCTTCTACTTCTTTACCATTAGATTATACCTTATTTATTTAGGGGAAAGCTGCACCTATCCCATACTCTTTTTTCTTTTTTTTTCTTCTCTTTTTTTTTTTTTTTTTTTTACTAAAAAGAAATAAAATATATTTTTCTTAAGAAAAATACCATCGTGCCACATAGCAGAGTTTCATTGGATGCGGGTTGACTTGCACAAGAGATGGGTGTGGCGAGGCTGCATCCAAAATTTTTCCATTTATTTGTTTGTTACAATTAACCTGATATAACTAAGAGCTAAATTGATTAATGGAATTTCGATTCAAAGCTTGTGTGCTGAAGAGTGAATGTAAGAAATTGAAACATGCATGAGTTACTCAAGATTGAACTCTTTAACTATATATATATATGGGAAAATAATGAATCTAACTTAAGTTGAAGATCTCATTTTGATGATTTTGCCCCAACTTTGGGTGTACTGAGTTATGGATAATGAGCAACGTCTAGAATCTTCAAGCTTTTGCAAGCAACAGAACAGATATTATGGACCTCTTTGCTCGCAAGTGATAAGATTCTAACATTAATATGGAATCTTCCAGAGCTCAAACCAATACAGTGAACTTGAATGAACTTTATCTTATCACTAGTGTACTTCCTGATTTATGATTGAAATTTAAAATAACCATATTAATACTGATAATACACTACTGCTTTCCTTCACTTTACTACGCTTGATAATACACTACTGCTTTCCTTCACTTTACTACGCTTGATTTTGGACTGAGACGCAAAACGAGACTGACATACCTCATACAGAATCTATTCCAAGTCAAATTGAAATTATTCAAAAACAAACACTTCCCATACAAAACTAAATTATTAAAAATGTTCAAGAATTTTTTTACACTTAAATGTTGTAGGGTCAAGTAGATTGTCTCGTAAAATTAATTAAGATCTGTTCGTTTAAATTGGTTTGAACACTTGTGGATATCAAAACAATAATAAATGTTATTTTCAAATAAAACAAAAAATTTACAAAATATAATTCTAGCTACGATGGATCATGATAAACCAAGATAGACTACTACTTGTGTCTATCTATACTAACCTATTAGACTATATTTATAAATATTTTCAAAAGTTAATTAAAATAATATTCATAATAATAATAATAACAAATCCAACAAACAAAAACCTGTCCTTTTCGAGGGGGAGAAACATGGTCTAAAGAAAAAAAAGGTTGTCCTTATGTTCCTATAGACAACACAAGTGTAAAGCATAAAGTTAAAGTAAAATATCCTGTTCCAATGCCAAGATATTTTCTTGTTTAGCTGACATAATGCCTACATTCAAAAAAGATTCAAAGTCCATTTGCAATGAGACCACAAAAAGTGGTTTAGAAATGAAGATGTAAAAAGTGGGGTTTGGTCTAACCTCAAATCGACCAGCCAGTCAAAAACTATAACAAAAAAAAAAAAAAAAAAAAAAAAAAAAAAACATACAAAATTTCACAACTAAAATATATATATATATGTTTGTTTTACACATAACCTCATCACCACACATGATCACAATAATAGTTTTGTAGTAATGGCTATCCAGTTCCCTTAGATAATTAGCCATTGATAAAAGAAAAAGAAAAGAACTTTGACCAAAGAGAACTGCCACAAGAGAAGGCAAGGTTTTCAAACAGTGCCAACCTGGGCAGCTAAGGACAAAGTAATAACATCATGACTCTGCTCTAAGTTACATTTTATATAATAATATAATGCACAAAACCCTACTTACTTACCTTTCACCAAGTGCTTGATTACTTAGCTGGTTGGTCTCTCATCATTAACGAAACTCTTCGGCGCATTGTTGTTTGCTTTATATAATCCATTTTTGTATTTGTAAACTGTAACCGAATGGGCAGCATTACACCGTAAAATGAAGACGACTTCGACTTCAGGGACGCAATACCCTAATAATCCTAATTAGATTAGCGGGCAAATGAGGAAAAAAAGATATGCACATCAATCAGCTCGCCTTTCGTTTTACCATTGTGTGTGTTTATGGCAACATGGGGTCTCCTGATACTGCTACCATCTGCATTTCGGCCTCGTTGCCTATTAGTTCAGTTGTGTAGTCTCCCCCGGTGCCATCTGCAGGAGCACATGAGCCATTGAATCAACACACCAATAAAATAGAGGTATACAATTTCGACTGAGAAAGAAAAAAGTGTATAAATAATATCAACGATAAGATCTATTACTTAATACGTCTATTGGAGGCTGTTTCATTGATAATCTCTGAGCATCTGCAATGTTCGAGTTGAAAGAAGTTTGGTGAACCAATTCCATAGTTTAAAATATCGCTCATTCATTTAAATAAATTGGAATGATACTGATCCAAGTAAAAGAATTACCAAGTGATCCATGAAGCCCTCCTTTGACAGCATCGAAGTTCTTGTATGTATATCCAACAAAGCTGAGATCTTTGGGAGTCAATAGCATCTGCAACAAAGTAACACTAGTTTAAACCTATATACTATACAAGCATTGCATACATTGAGGAAGTAATCTACCTAAGATTATTGCTATACTTGTTTATGATGATAATGTATTGGTTTGATGAGGGTTTTTTGTAGGAAATATCCCCTATGGCCTATTTGCAGAATTACTTGTCACCAAAAGAAGAAAATGCAACTGTTACAAACCTTCCTTGACGGTCCTGAGCCACGTTTTCCTGGTATAGGTGGATCCAACTGAAAACATTTTCAAAAAGTCAATTATTAGAATGATGTTAGTTTACACAAATACATCAGAACATGCTGCAATTCAGAGTTCAAAGAAAATCATGTATTATGCGTGTAAGTTTGTTTGGAATTATACACAAAGCAAAAAAAGAGAAAAGGCTTAAGATATTCAGCAGTGCAAAGGGCAGGATCAAGATAAGAACATGTTTGTTAGTATGGTTCCTAACTTGAAAGAGGAAAGTATGGTGGTTGTGGATTTGAATATAAGACTAGACATTAGAGAATATTACAAATGTAAAAGAAAGTCTAACAAAATTACACATGTCATGCAGGTTTGTTATGTGTAGATGTAGATTATAGGTATCAAGAAAATACTTCATCAAATTTCATAAAGTTCTGGGTGTCGAGCTCTCCATTGACCTCAGGCTTAAATGCTGCCTCCATTTCATAAAGCCTATCCCAGACGACATCTTTGAACCATGGATGGGCCTGAAACAAAGTGTATTCCTATAAGTTGCTAAGATTAAAAGAAATATTACCTGTAAATGCTTGATTGTTCTAACAAGTGGATACTTACTTTGATTTGGTATGCTCCTCCAGTACCAAGTCTATGCTCAACATCGCACAGCAACCTACAAATGAGATCCTTTGCTTCAATTGTCAACTTAGCATCTTCTGGAAACTTCAAGTGATTTTTCCAGTGAACAATCTGTCAGTAATTGCTCGATTAGCATACTATTTGTGTTCCACTCAATTACTATTGGATAGGATTTGCATTCATTTCCAGAAATGCTATAAACGTATGGGAAAAAGAGGTTAAATAACAATCGTTTCGTCCAAAAGAAAATCATTAGATATTGAAGTTTTGAACTAGTGGGATTAAAAGCTTCATAATATAAAGGTAAGGCCCATTTTACCTTTCTGCAGGTGGTGATTGGATCATCGGAGTAAAATGGAGGGTAACCTACAAGCATCTCATACATAATTGCACCAAGGGACCACCTGAAGGAAATTCGGTTAGACAGAATAACGAAGACATGCATACAAATATGATTTACTTCTTGATAAATAAAGTTCAATGAAACCATCTCGTTCAAAAGTGAAGAACCATACTAGTTAGTTAATCAATACTTCTCTTCCCCTTCTAACTTTATGCAGATAAGGTTCAAACCGTAATGATTTCAATGTGTTTACAATCACTTATCAACTAAATTTACTTTTTTTTGTTTCTTTCCATAAAGTATATTTTCATTGTTGAATGATTTGAGTATTGTTGTTTTCCTATCACGATGAGCAGAAAATGTGCCTTATTGTTTGGAGAGGAAAAAAACAACTAAAACCTACAGAAAGATTTTTTTTTTTTAAATGGAAACGAAATGCGGACATAAAATACGGACAGTGATAATATAAACCACAGATGTGGTTGTTAATATTTGAAATTTTAGTTTGAAATGATGCTACACTCCACAAGTATTATTCAGATATAGTATCCATCAACAAATGTGGAAATGGAAGAACAGTTTTCTATGAGTGGAACTTGATAATTGCCAGTAAAAATATGCCAAAACTAACCAGTCACACTCCATCCCATATCCTTTTTTAAGCAATACTTCTGGAGCAATATAATCTGGTGTTCCAACTGTTGAAAATGCCTGTCCAAATGAAGGAAGGAAAAGATATGATTGGTAACAGAGGCCAACTTTTTAACGACTATGTAATTGGCACAGTATAGATTAAGTTATTGCATCATTCGAGTCTGTGGCATCTCCAGTTACACATAAAGGTTTCTAGAAATTAAGATAATATAAATAAACATGAGGCCAAAAATTTCTTGACCATTAAGCAGCATGAGTCATATGGAGGCATCATTACAATATTGATGAAACTCAAACGTAATAACACCTATTACCCCCTCGGCAGTTTCTTACTAGATGCTCCAAAAGTACAAATGTACAACTATATCGATGATTTATACTCTAACCAGTACATCAGTAATTTCCTCTTCTTAAACAACTTTATCGAAAACTGCACATTATAACAAATTGTACTTATCTTTTTGAAGTTATCGATAGAATAATGCAGTTTAGGGTGCTGTTCAGAAATAAAAGACATGATGGCAATTACCATACCAATTTCCTCCGGTTCATTTGCCAATGGTGTAACTGTTCACTGGGACTCCTCCAACTGCTCCTATTATCATCAATATCCATTGGTTCTGCCAAATTTTCATCATCCATGGCTTTATTTTCATGTAGTGCTGATAGGGTTAAAGAATCCAGTGGCTTACAGAGACCAAAATCAGAAAGTTTCATGTGACCATTTTTGTCCAGAAGAAGATTGTCAGGTTTAATATCCCTGTGATAAGAGTGAATTTAAACTGTTACGACAACTTGAGTTCCACTGAGAAAATTAAAAAAAATTGCAAAAAATGTATAAATATAAATGGTCACACAAATTTCACCAATCTAGCTCAACAGAAGCATGAAATCAAAGCAAAATTAGAACCTGTGAATGTAGTTGTGCCTATGGATGGATTCTATTGCTAGAACACTTTGTGCAATGTAAAATTTAGCTACATTTTCGGTCAATGTGTCTTCTCTCATAAGCAGAGTCATCATATCTCCACCTGGAAGATATTCCATGATCAAATACAAGTATTCAGCATCCTGAAATGAGTAATAAAGCTTCACTATGCAGTGGCTGGCGACTTCAGCTAATAAATTCCTTTCTGCTCTAACATGTTCCACCTATAAAGCAACAAGAGATACCATTATAAAGGATAGCATTGAAGGTAAAAAAACCAAATTTATAATATGCAGTACATATCGACAATTTTTTTTTTTTTATGGAAAATACATGTAGACATTTTCAGAGACTAAAGCAGTCAAAATATTTCCATAAAAGTTTACGACCTTGCAAAGTTTATATATAGCAGAACTCAATTTTAATTGTATGCTCCTCTCATTAGAGACCTTGATCCCAAAAAATTATTTGTTTTAGTTGATTCAAATAAATATTCATGGGCGAGAATGTGAAATGTCAGAGAACATGATAAGATCGTCAAATTGGCGTGAAAAGGCTATGCAGCATATGTTCCCATTAACAAACCTATTATAACTGAGTCCAACTAGATTGTTACACCATGCAGACATCTCTAAGCATAAACACCAATACTTACATCTAAATGCATCAAGTAGATCAACTTTTATTCCAGGTCGGAGAATGGTGATAGCTTGAATATAGTTGAACAGATGACATACAAATGAAAAAACAAATGATGAATGCTATCTCGGTAATCACATTTTACCTGCCCCCTCATCAGCATTTCAGATTTTTTCAACTTCTTCATTGCATATATATCACCAGATTTCTTCTCACGACATAATCGAACCTGATATTGAACCAAACAAAACAATAGAATCATATAAAAGTCAATGGAAAACTGGCTGTAGAAAGTGAATAATATTATGTAGAGCTGCATGATAAACTAACCTCACCAAAAGCGCCCCTGCCAATGATGGTTAAAAGCTCGAAATCATCAACACAAATCTTGTGCCTTTTGAGTCGCATAAACTCAGTTTCTTTCCGTTCCAAATCTTTGATAAGATTGATTTGTTCTTCCTTTGGCACATCCGATGAGGCTAACTTTCTTTCCAACATCCAGCGCCTTCCATGAAAAAAAAATAATAATAAATAAAATAAGTCCAGAAGTCCAACTCTATATCTAAATTGAAACAGTCCTGGCAAGAAGAAAAAACTGAGAAAACAAATGAATCTAGAAGCACAATTCAAATGTTGAAGATCAAAGGCCGAGAAAAAAGCCACATCCCCTACGCTCATTGCACTCTTTCCATAAAGAGATTTAAAGCACCTAAAGAACTTTCTCTTTGGCTTAGTTTATTCGAACATTATAATAATCTTTCCTAATGGAACGACTTAACGAAACGGAAAACAAATATGAGCTAGGCAAGCAAGATAATTCGGACAATTAACATCTGCATAGTTTCTTTAATAACCTACATTACTAGTAGGAAGGCAGATTCAAATGAACCAGATACGGATGCTAAGATCACTTAATTCGATTTTATAATTCCTAAGAAACGCAATAACTAATATATCAAAATTGCGAAGATACCACACACAGCAAGTAAAGTGCGAGAGAATACAGTGAGATTTCAATCTCATACCGACGTTGCTACAGTAAAACGAAGCGCTTAATTAATAAGCTCGTACGCAATTGAGAAACGAATCCAACAGCTCAGTTGAACCAAGTATCAGTTTCCTACATTTCCTCGGAATCAAAGAAACGCATGCTAAGGAAATTGAAGTACCTCTCCTTCCGCTCTTGAATGTTCTTCATCTGAGCTCTATAATGATTCTCTATAAACTTCTTAGCCGCCGCCACTTTCTCCATCGTCAGGCTGGAACCTTGCACCTCTTCCTCTGCCTTCTCTTCCTCCTCCCGATCCTCCATTTAAGATCCGTCGGAAAAAAAAAAAAAAAGAACTCGACACAAAAACACTCTATGCAACTGCCGACGAGAAAACAGACCAAATCAACGCCGCCGGCTCCGACGAACGTGCTGAATCGGAAGCAGTAATTTATAGCAACAGGTAGAAGAAGTGGAAGAGAAACCTCAGTGAGAGCATAAAACTCATTCTGAAAAGTTCTCTCCGGCCCAGCCCTCTTTTTCTTATCTGCTGCTTCGAGCGTGGATACACATTGAATCCCACTCGGACTTTCTTTCTTAAGCCGCTTGGCTTTTACATATTCAGCTCAACCACGTGGCGAGGTTCCATTGGGGGATGTAGTTTGTAGCATCATGTGGCGTTGTAGGGAATTGCAGCTCTTTTCAGGGGTAGTAATATGGGACGACTGAAATTCACGCGCTTTTATAGTGCGAGTGGGGAAAAGATGAAGGCGTAAGAAAGGAGAAGCATCGCTGTCGTATGGTGAAATGACGTCTTAACGCATTTTTAGTACGTGAAAACTGTAAGACTTCACCCGCTCATCGTTTTCCATGATTGGAACGTGTCGTCCACTCTCTTGCTCCCCCCATCAGTTTTTTTTTTTTTTTCTTTTTTAATATTTTTCGTGTTTTGTATTCGTTACTTACACCGGGTTTATCTCACCTACGTCGCACCACATGCAACGCTACTGTGCAACTGTAAAGATATAACGTACAAGTAGCCTGCCTACTAGAGTGAATTTCAAGACTATATATGCGTCTCCTTTTCATTGTACATTTAAAAATATTTATATATTTATATGAAAATACAATTAAAAATAATTTCACTTGACAAGCTGTATATTTAGATAATTTGGTGGAACGATAGATTTAGTATAAGTTCAAATAGGTCCAAACCTCCTCTACCTATGATATATATATATATATATATATATATATATATTACTAAAAAATACTAATATAAAAATATAGTCTAGCGATAAAATTGTCTCTCAACCCTTTAAACTTTAGTTCGATAGATACTGTTAGGCTTCTATCAATGTCTACTTATGCATTGACACTGATAGAAGTCTATTAATACGATAGAATAAGAATTTTACTATATTTTGTAAATATTTTGGTTAACTATATTATATTACAAAATATCTATGTATCTTAATTTTTTAAATATAAACTAATGAATGATTCACAAAATTATATTTTGGATCAATCGACAGTCTAAAAACTTATATTGCTAGATTATGATAAAACTAATTATAACAATGCGTGTAGCACGACCGGAATTAAACATTTTAGAGAGAAAATATATAAATTAATATGGGAAATGGTTAAAATGTTTAATTTTAATTTTTTTGGAGAACTCTATGTTTGTTTAAAAAAAAGGATTTAAATATTTATTTGAAAATATATCTGTATTTATTTATTTATTTATTTAAATATGAAAAGGTAATGGAATGGGGGCATGACAGCCATCCCAGACTGTTACACATAGAATAAGGAGCTCTACAGTGAAATCCAAGCTAGATCTAGCTGTAATCCCGACACCTATCTCCTACCACCTCCATTTTTATCATGCTCTTCGTTGTACCTTATTATTATCCCCCAATAATCCTCTACATCCCACTCCATTCTAATTACCCTGTCCTCTCATCTCTCCACCCCTCATCGCTTTACTTCCTGGGACCCACTTCATTCCTTCCCCGATTACACCATGTTTGGTTGCACCCTATCACTACCCCTATTCAGCGAGCTCCAAATTGGCTTTTATTTATTTATTTATTTATTTTTAAGTTTTGGAAAGTACGGAAAACAGCTGTTGATTAGATCTGTATAATTTAAGATTAAATATTGGAAATATTGCGTAGTAAGAATTCGATGATAATTAGGGAATTTTAATTTAAATATTATGAGATGATTTATAATATTTGTAGTTTTTTTTAATTATTTGTTTATGAGAATTGTAAAGTTATTAATATAAATAAATAAATAAAACATATCACGTGACTTTTGTCTTTATAAGGCTCTAATGTAGTGTATTGCGCACATTGGCGGTCGAGTCGAATCATAACGGAAGTTTGTCTTTCTAGGGAAGTTTTTTTTTGGGACAATAAGTATTTACTATTTATAAATTTTATTGTGCTGCTAAATATTTGGATTATAAAATAATAAATATGAAAATGAAAATAATAAATAAATAAATAAATTCAGTTTTATAATTTCAAATTTATCGGGTCATGTACGTTGGGTTGAAATGGTTGCTTGCCCCAAGTCAGGCCCAAACCTTGTAGGCCCAATCTTGAGGAAAACTATTAGGAGAGTGGAAAAGTCAAATTATCGGATTTCAAATAACTAGACGAGTTGGTGAAAACGTATTAATTTAAAGATAGTAGGTTAACGATCGGATACCATACAACCCTCAAGCATCACAATTACCCTAACATCATCGGATTTAACTGTTTCACAAATACCTGTAAGAGAAAAGATATTAAAAATATTATCATCTCATTTAACGATCCAAAAACAAAGTTCATGTAACATCACTATTATTGAAATTATGGAGTAAAAGGTAACTGTATGTCAATGGTAAATACTGATATACATCGTTACACTTCTGTTATCTACTATTATCTATCACTAATAGACAATGACGATAAATGTTTATCGTTGTCTATCAGTGATAGACTTTTTTGTTATTTAAGATAATTTCATTTAAATATATTTCCATACCTCCGTAATTTCAAATAGAATCTTATTGGTTGATTCTTCTTTTTACTTTACCTTTTAATTGCTATTATTTGTATGGTTTTTTTTTTCTATTGTTGTAGAAAATTGCAATAATGAAGTTATGATTATGTGAAATACGTGCAGCATGATTTGTTTTATGTATATATAATTTATGTAATTATTGTCATTGGTATCTACGATTTTTTTTCAAAAAGTGGTAGATATTATGGGAATTGGAGGAAATGGAAAAAAAGAGGTAGTCATTTCACGAATAATAATTAAGTGTATAACAACGTTTAAAAAAAATTTGTAAATATCACTGATAGACTTCTACAGCATATAGGCTATTGTGGTCCATCAGTGATAGACCAATACTTTCAACATGGTTTACCAACGATATACTTTGATAGAATTGACTATATTTGTAGTTTTTTTTTAAATGTTGCTACATATGCTAATATTTTAAATCTAATTGTTATATTTATAATTATCCCTGATATATATGTTGCATTAGGTAAAAGTGAGCGTAACTGATTTATAACTCGTATTAGCTATCAAGAGGTTCGAGATCTAAGTTCTCGTTTTTAATTATACTAAAAATAAGTGAAATTATTAAAAAAAAAAAAAAAAGCGAGATCAAAGGGTTATATCATTAATTAGAAAAAAGGGTCGAATTGGATAGTCTTTGTGACTTACTAATATATTTTCACGAATATAGATATTATTGATATAATGGTTGAATATCTTAAATTTAGTTTCAACTAAATTAAGTTTGTACTTTTACAATCAAATAACTTGCAAAATTGAATGTTCCAAGCCCCACACATTATTGTGTTCACATCCACATGCTACAGCAGTTATAAATATGTGATTATTGGTGTTAGCATATACAATTGTTACACGAATTTAGAGTTAATATTAATATTGATGATACGTGAATTAGTACATTTGATAATTGATTATGTATTGATGCATGAATATTGTCACAACGGGGGACAAAGTTGGATATCAAATCAACTCAAGATGCCCCAAACAACACGTAGAGAAAAATACTCGCGTTAATGTGGTGCTTTACCAAACACATTGATGCTTTAACTAATATTGAGCACAAAGTGGTATAAATTGTCAAGGTAGGCATAATAAGTTGTGTATCTTGTACTGGAGAGTGAACTCTACGATACTTATATATGCTTTGTCTCGGACCACTAGTAAAGCCGTACAAGAAGTTAGTGGTATCCACGAGAGAGATGTTGAAGTATTCCTTCCAATTTGTTGGCTTGTTTGTGGCTCATTTACTCCCTTGAGAAGTTGACTTGAACATCTACTTGACCTCGTGACCTCAGGGCTCTTCCTTTTCCCTATCGAATGTGCAATTCTAATGAGTACGATGGGTCTAGTCCCTAGGACTATCAAGTTAATTAGCCATACATAATGTTAACATAACTTAAGATTAAAAGGAATGCGAGATATATATATATATATATATATATATATATATATATTTTTTGTATAGACGTAACAACCGAAATAGGTAGATCAGTATGTGCACGATGGAGGGCATTTTATTCATTAAAAAAATATTAAGTAATATTGATTATTGTGGGGTACCTAGTACTAATGGGCAGTTATTTATTAAGTTTTATGTCAATTGAATTGTATTCATTTTAGCAAGTTTCCAACTTCCAAACATACGTTTTTAAATACTCAAAGTTAATATAATATATAATTTACATTTTAAAATGTAAAATTCATATGAATGGGTTTGAATAATTAAAAACGTGTATTTAGAATGAGAGTGAAAATGAACAAAAGAAAAGTAATTTAACCATTCAAAATCACTTCCAAAGTTAATGTAAAAGTGACCTAGATGAGTGATTTCTAAAGAATATGCATTGGTGAGAGGCATTATGGATCAAGCCCAAATACAAATATCATGAACTACTTAGGAGTTAGGCCCAAAGTAGAAGATACCCACCAAAGAATGTGAGAGAGGAAACCTCCAACATTATGGGAAATTATGTCACATCGATTCATAACTCTTGATTTATTTTTAAATAAAATATTTTTTTCATGGGGTTTTCTGTCATTTTTCTTATTTTTATCCAACTAAAATATTGATGACAACGAGAGCTTAGTTCTTCTAATTCATTTTTTAATTTGAAGGTCTGAGAATCAACCAATGAAAATGATTTTTTTATAATGTTTAATAAATAATTTCAATGTTGGAAATATAAGTGTAATTTAATTTGCGAGTATAGCTCAATTGACGGTAAATACATAAGCAACCAAAATGTTAGTATTTGGAATCTCTTGTTTTTTTTTTATAAAAAAAAAATATCAATTTATACTTTTAGATTTCATAATTTTTATCAACTTAAACCTTTAATCGATAATTATATCAACTTAAAATCTTAAACACTTGTAAGTGCATTAATTTACACACACCATAATATCATGTTTGAAAAAACATCACATTAAACTTATAATTTAATTTCTTTAACAATGATTTCGTAAATCAACGCTTGAATAAGGTTACAAGTGTTTGAGAATTAATGTATGTATTGATTAAATTAGGGCCATTTTAAAGTTGAATTCACTAACATTTAAGTTCCATGCAGTATGATTTTAATTAATACCAGATGTGGACATAAATTTGATTGAAAAAAACTCGAATGCATCTCGTATGCACCAATCTAGTTACTTTACTATCTTTATATCACACAAATAAAAATAAAAATTATTTTTTTGAAAAAATAACTTTTAATCTAACTTTTTGTGCAGTAAGAGACGAAAAATATATAAACAAGTGCCCTTGATCATTGGTCAATTTAATTTATGCCAAACAAGAAAAAAAGAAGAAAAGAAACATATTCTGTACGGACCAAACTACGTCTTTGTTGGGGGTGTGGTAGTAGGTGAAAGCTAGGCGTGGCCGTGGGAGAACTGGAGAAGAGACGAGGCCTTGGCCGGGTCGCCGTTGCAGAGCCAAGCCATGGGAGGCGATGCTTATATCAGATACGCAGCTTCGGCAGATAGAGGTACTTCTCTCATCTCCAACCCTACCTCAACTACTTCCTTATTTGAACAACATTTCACTGTTTTGAAATCGCTGAAGAAATTTGAGATCATGGAACGAATTTTAGTTTAGGTCAACTAAATCAACCTACAAGAAATTTTATAGTTCAACAAGTTTTTTGCTAGTTGTATCTGTATTGAATGTAGGGGAAAACTGAGCTTACGAAGATAAACCATCAACTTCCTGGGAATCGATGCGTCAGAGGATTTAGGGGTAAATTATGTGAAGTTAATTGCTCCTTGTACTACTTGATTACTGCAATTCATTTTTTTTTTTTTTTTTAAAGTTCTTATGGATATTGTAGCATCGGTACCTTAAACTAGAAGTAGCAATTGCAACCCTAGTTTCTGTTTCAGCCTAGTCATTCTTTGTTTGATGCTATTTGAACATTTCATTTTTTGAGTCTGGTTTGGAAGAATCTGGGGATGGTCAAAGAAAAGGATGGGAAATGGAGGAGTCTGTTTTGGATGTGAATATTTTGGCAGTGCATGGTTTGTAGAGCACACTTGAAACTGATGTGATGTTCAATCGTTGGCTGTTGCAGCAGGAAGTGTAGCGAGGTCCGGCCATTCAACCTATTCTGAAGCACCTCCTTTGGCATCTTACCCTAATTCGACCTCTATTGATCAGTGGCACACCCCTCCTCCTGATTATATGCATAGACATGTAAGAATTTTATCTTTAGTGTAAAATATATTTGTTTAAGAAGTGATTTACTAGACTTGAAACTGCAGACAAATTCGGTAGGACCTGGAGCTTATGGATATACTGACGTCGGAGGCAATAGTAATTACCCGGAACCAGTTATTGGCGGGGTGACATCTGGAGTGAGTGCAACAGGCTATGCATCTCCTTTCGCAGATTCATTAGCAAGTCAAAGACAAGATATTGCAGTGGGCAGTAATCCAGGAGTGATGGATATGGCTGACAGAAGTCATGAAAGGGCCAATTCTCTGAGTCTCATCAGGACTGCTGAATGTGATTCGAGTTCATCGCGGGAATCAAACGTTCTTTTCGTCGATGGACTTCCTACAGATTGTACTAGGAGAGAAGTAGGCCGTATCCTTGCACCTTATGTGCTTTCTGTTGTTATTATTTCTCTCATCTTTCCAACTCTATTTACGTCCAGTGCTTTAACTTCCTTAGGGTGTAGGCATCATCCCAAACAATTTATGCTTCAGTTAAAATTTAAACAAGAATTATTGTTTTCTTGAAGTCATTTTAGTCAAAGAAAATAGGATGTAAATTACAATAGACAGAACTATTGTCATAGCCATGTTTTGTCATATCTTTAACTTCGAGTTGAAGATCTCTTCCGTCCCTTTATGGGCTATAAAGATATCAGAGTTGTTCACAAGGAGCCCAGACGAGTAAGTTTTAAGGTTCTCTTTTCTTTAAAGTTTAAACTGTGGAGGCATGTTTTACTAATGATCAGACCTTCATTGGCAATTATCCACTGTACGCAGTCTTTGATGTAGGGCCTGTTTATAGTTATTGTGCCATTATGTTCATATATTTTTGCTCGTGTCATATGTTCTTAAACGCCAATATAGATTCTCTCTGTTAAAATGAATAACCAAACTGCAGAATGGAGATAAGGCTATGGTATTGTGCTTTGTTGAGTTCGTTGAAGCAAAATATTCCCGGGCTGCAATGGAAGCTCTTCAGGGTATGTTCCTCTTTGTATGAGTGATAATCTTAGTCAAAACGTGAATATAAATGCTTGAAGAAACTGAAAACGTGCATCAGTACTTTAGGTCTTCTAATAATTGCTTGGTACATAGAACTTGTGATCTAGTATTGACGCCATTAACGTTATATATGAATCAACACTCGATGCATTTCTCTAACTGAACTGACAACTCTTGAAATGCTTCATATAACTTCAGATAATCTGATGTATGATTTTTGCAGGTTACAAGTTCGATGACAAAAAACCTGATTCCCCTACTTTGAAGATTCAATTTGCACACTTTCCTTTCCGTTTGCCATCCAACCACGATGACAGGCAATAAACGTCCATATCCTACTCCTTCAGGAACTACGTGGTCTGAAGGAACTGGCAGGTTTTTGTTCGGCACTTTCCTTACACAACTTATGAGTAAGGTAACACAGAGAATCTGTACACAGTTTCCTGTCGTTAGGTGCCTTGTGGATCCTATGGAATACTTGTTCATTCCCAAACAGAATCGAGATTTAGATGGTTCAAGGGAAGCGTATGGCAAAGTGGTTGGCCATCTATCACCATGTCTGATCCTACAATTTCAGTTTTTCATGTGGGCTGGGATGAGCCCAAAGAAGAATCAAATGGGTTTTTTTTCCAAAAATCAAATTCCTGTTTGGTATTAATATTGATCAGTATGACTTTTGGGTCTCTCTTTTTGGCTTAACAAGTTGTAATCAGATGGCTTCTTTACTCTTTTTCTGCCTGTCAGGTGTCAGACATCATCTGCTTTGGATCATGAAAATGACAAATAGGTACAAAGATTCCTGAACGAGGTAATAAGCTTCATGTGAACGATGATTATTATATTTTTGCATAAAACCAACCCACCCCCCATTGAATAAAAGAAAAGATAGCAAATATAAGGAACTAAGGCGAGGAGATTAGACAATCCCTATAGAGATTTGACAAAAAAAAATTGCGTTTATGAACTATTATGGGTTGATCTAGTGGTAAAAAAGGGATACAATCTTAATAACTAAGAGGTCATTGGCTTAATTCATGGTGTCCATGTCACATAGGAATTAATTTTCAACGAGTTTCTTTTACATTCAAATATTGTAGGTTCAGGAGAGTTATCGTGAGATTAGTCGACGTGCGTCTAAGATGGTTCAGCACTTGTAGACATAAAAAAAGTGATATTTTACGAGGTTTAAGTATAAATTTGTAAGCCATGTGAATGAGTACATGTCTCAAGAATATATAGTTATACAGAGAAAGAGTGAAGGGGAGTCAAATATCACATTTTTCAAACTTGGGTATGAAAGCATAAAATTGCCTATTGCAAGGGCTACAGCGAATAGACCATTAAATCTAGTTATTGACCTTTTGTACTATAACAATCTAGTTGGAGCAGGGCCCTACGTGTATCGTATTTTTCACTTTTGAAATGATAATATGTTCATTTTTCATCGATAGGGGTTTGATGATTGATTTTATCGTTTGCGTATAGATTTAGTTTTAAATATGTAATAATTTGAAAGCCAAGTACCATTAAAAAAAGGTAATTAGGTAAAATTACGGAATTGGTTTGGTTTCCACAAAGAATTTAGTTCCTACGGTTGTATTTATGAAAGTTATATCAATTATTTATGAGGTTTTATCAAACTGTATTTATGAAAGTTATATCAATTATTTATGAGCTTTTATCAAACTATAGAACTAAACTAAAATCATATTTCTTTAAGATTTTCAAATCTTAAGGATTAAATTTGTTATTTAATAAGTTAATTATTAAACATGAAATTTAATAAGTTAATTATTATTTATTGACAATATAAGGAAGTGATTTTTTAATAAAATAAATAAAACAAAATTTAAGATATATAAGACTAGCAATATCTTCATGCCAAATGGGCGTACTAGATGTCCGGAAATGGGAATGATTTTTAAGCTCTTAGTTTAGTTTCATAATTGTGTTCACATTTAGATTCTAAGATCATAAATTTTTATTGATATCTCAAGTTTGAAATCAATAATTCTCTTTGACTTTTTTAATAAAAATAATTAAAATCATTCTAGTTCTAGACCTGCCTTGGGGATGGGAATACCAATTCCATTGATATCAAACCCTATTTTCTTTATGATTTAAACAAAGCTGTTCTAACTAAAACATTGACCATAATGGAAACCCCAAAAAATGGAGCTACACATAATAATGGCAAAATAATAATTAAAAAAAAAAAAAAGAATTGAACATTCCATTTAAAACACAATCTGTCATGTTTGGTAAAATCTAAATTCTATACTGTATACGATCCTAAACTACAAATATTTCTTTGTAATTTCAATTTCATAATAAAAACATATGAAAAAAACTATTTTAAAAAAAAAAACCATTAGTAAAATGATGAACAATTTCATGAAGAATTACCCAAAAAGGAAAGAATGTTGAGTTGTTTGATTAAAGAAAAGAAGTCCCAGCAAGGCCATGGTGGAGGAGATTATGAGCAATGGCATCTCTAGCTTTCATGGAAGGCACTGACCTTAATGCAATTTCTGGCGCCATTTCGTCATCTTGAAGCTCTGTTAAAAGCTCTGTATCCATTTCTTCATTCCCTAATTCACAAATATTATGAAGAACACAACAAGCTCCAAGCACCACCGGCAAATCTTGAAGCTTTACCTCCGTCCGTTTCTGCAGGCAGCGCCACCGTCCCTTCAGCCGTGCAAATGCATCTTTAGCCACCTTCTGAATCTCTCCAATCTTCTCGTTAAATGCATGTTGTGTCCATGTTAAATGTTGCTGTGTGTAAGGAACTAAAACCCAATCCAACAATGGATAACTTGATCCTCCAACAATCCAAACCCCTTTCAATAATCCCCCATTTGCTCTTTGAAACAGAGCAGATTTCTCTAGAACTTGATCGTCCGGCATTGATCCCGGCCAACCGATGCAAACGTCGGTGAAAACTCCTCTTGGATCCACCACTCCTTGAACTGTAATTGAGTATGATGTTTTTTGATTTCTTTCTGTATGGCGTTTGTTGAAATAAGCTGCGACGCTGATTTTGGGAGCGATGATCGGAATGTGTGTGGTGTACATTGAACCAACGACGTTAGGGATTCCGGAAATTGATTCGTATTCTTCTTTGATTCTTCTGAGTGTTTCTTCTTCCGGCCATTGAAGATGCTTCGGCATTAGTACTGTTCTAATGGCGGTGCAAACCTCGAGAACTAGTTTATGGCAAGTTGAAATACCTAATCCGAACTTCTTCGATACAACTCGAAGTGGATCGCCGGTGGCTAATCTCCATAGGCAAACAGCGACTCTTTGCTGGACGGGAATGGCGGTTCGGAGAGTTGTGTCTTCTTTAGCGATGGCGGAATT
Organism: Cucumis cinereus; assembly: GCA_037974625.1. Taxonomy (NCBI): domain Eukaryota; kingdom Viridiplantae; phylum Streptophyta; class Magnoliopsida; order Cucurbitales; family Cucurbitaceae; genus Cucumis; species Cucumis cinereus. Next base: position 1,280,263 of record JBBPDJ010000021.1, read on the forward strand.
AAGTTCTTCACAAATCATATCGAAAGTTGCTCTACCCATTCTGAATTGCTTCTTGAATTCTTCATCGGGATAATCGGGACTGTTACATTCATCCCACCAAGCTTTTGACCTATCTTTTACCCAGAGTCTCCGGTGATGGCCACCACCACCACCGCTTCCTCCACCGCCATCGTCGCCACGTTTGTTCGATTTTTCCATTTCGATTTTCTGTAATCCATCGGAAACGGCCGCAACCGCAACAGAGTTAGCTGCTAATCGCGATTTCTTCCGTTTCATTCGGTCGGATTCTTCGACTTCAGAATAATAATCTTGAACTTCGGAATAGAAATCAACCATGGCTTTGGTCTTCTTCCTGTGATTCACCTCCATCGAAATCTTCGCCTCCATGGAAACTCTGTCTTGTTCATCCTGTTCACACTTGTCCTGTTCATCTAACAACAACAGAGAAGTAACCAATCCTTTCAAACCCTTTCCTCCGCCATTTTTCCTCATCAAATCGTCGTCTTCATCGACTTCATCAGCTCTAGTCCTCTTCCTCACGTTTCCGTTGGTGGAATCATTCATTGGGAAGAACAGTGTCAGAATGAAATGAAAAAAAAAAAAAAAAAGTAAAAAAAGGGTTCAGAAATTTTTGAAAGAGATGAATCAAATATGGGTTTTCTTGAAATGGGATTTTGAAGAGAAATGAGGGTTTTTGTTGATACGATTCTTCTTCTTCTTCTTCCTCTTCTTCCTCCTTTGAAAGTTTATGATTACAGGTTTGACTCTACAATGTGAACACAGAGATTACAGAAACCAAAACAAAGAAGAACGCTTTTGAATAAGAAATATAATTTATATGTATATATAAATAAAATAAAATAATTATAATTATAATAAAATAAATAAATAAATAAAAGTGAATCGTTATCGTATGGCGGAAACCACATAATTGATGTGTGGTGGTCGGTGAGGACACAACTTTGGTTATTCCAATCTAAAATCCAAAAATCAATATTATAAAAATACAATAATATGTAATGTTATAATTATATAAATTATTTTTGCTGTTATTGTGATGTTTGGAGTTAATTACCATTTTTGGATTTTTCTCCTCATCTGAAATATATATATATATATTTTGGATATATTTTTATTATATTGTAAAAAGTTAATGAAACATGTAAAAATAGGCCCCAAAATGTGAATAAATATAAATCATATATTTTTAGGATTGATGAAAATAATCGTTAATTTTTAAATATAGTAAAATTAACTAAAATATTTATAAAATATCAAAATATATTTGTGATTGACCGTATAACATAGATATAGATAACAAATTTACCACATATAGAATCTGATATACTTAAAATAATTTTACTAAAAGAAATTTAAAAAGTATAAAAATTATTATAAATGACATAACTGCCTAAATATTTATTTTAGATTCTATCAATATTTATAAAATTTTGTAAATATTAAACAAAATAGTTATTTATTTCTTTAAATAATTTATTTGAATTTTTGTTTTAGTAATTTGTTTAAAAAATATTCATCAACATTACCATTTCAACTATTTTCAAAATTGAGATTTCAATTTTTTTTTTGTATAATTTAAATACCAAAATGAAATTAAATATATAGTCTAATGATTAAATTTTGAGTAGATATTACTTTATATTGTCACCAAGCATCTTTAATAATATTGATTTAAATACAGTATTGAAATAACCAAAAAAGTTAAAGAGAATATTCAAAATCTTTCAAAAGTTTAGTAGAAATTGAGAGTTTTCTTTTTCTTTTTTCCTTTTTGTTAATTAAATAATATTACATTTTAATTTAACCTTTGAAAAGATATAATCAATTTAAACACATATACTTTAGATGCAAATACCATTAATTTGACCAAAATTAATTGGAACCTAGGTAGAATTTGACGAACAAAACCAAATACGTGTGCCTATTCTTTGAGTTTTAAAAATATACATTTTGATTCACAAGATTACATGAATAGACTCATTTAGTCATTAATTTTTTAAAATGTATATTTTTAACATTCGAGTTTTCAAAATAGGTTTAAAAGGTTCCTACAATTTTATACTTATATTTTAAATAATTATATAGCATTTTATCCTCTCTAAAATTACCTCTAAAATAAAACATTTAAAAATCCAATAACTAAAAAGATAACTCTGAAAATTCACGTATTGAAATTGGTCTATTTTTGTAAACTTAAAAATTAAAAGATATATTTCTAAAACTGGAACGCCAAACACATATATTCATTAAAATTTTAAAACAAAAAAAATATTCAATTTCTTACTGCTTATTTAATCCAATACTAAAAGAAACTATTAAACTCTATGATTTTATTTAATTTTAAATAGCGCCGTTCACCGTAATTGTGCAGATTCAGAAAGTCAATCGGGTTCTCTGCCCTCAAATTCAATTGTATTTTTAATTTATTTTTTCAATTAAATTTTTTGTAAAAAAAAAAAAGAAAAGAAAATGAAAGGAGGGAGGTGGGGCCCAAGAGAATAAAGATATTTAAATAATTATGATGAAAACATGCCAAATAAAGGAGAAATAATAAAATATTGAAAAAAAAAAAAGAGGAGTTGGTTTGGGAGATTGACAAGTGTGAACGCGGAATGGGAGAATGTGCTTTGTTTACTGCTTCCACTGAGGGCGGTCGTTGCTACTGAGGCGGTGACTTCGGATTGGGATTAGGAACACGCGCTTTTTCCTTTTTTATTTTTTATTTTTTATAATTTTAAATATCAATTTCTACAATTTACTAGAGTTTAAATTAATATAATTTTTAAATTTTAGGAGTACAAATTGATTTTTTTAATTTATATTGTGTTGTTTGAATATTTTTAAATGTTAATAAATTATTTATTTATTTTAACTGTAATATTATAGTTAGTTTAAAAAGCCTAACCAAACAATTTTTTATTTTAGTTGTAATTTATAGACAATTAAATATGAAGAAATTTGTATTTTTCTATTTATTTATTTATGATTTCCATATTTAAACACAAATGTGATATGAGTCAAAGTCTTCAACCACGATCTTATAACTTTTTATCAAACTTTATTGTTTATTGTGAGACTCGTTTGAACATGTTTAAATATTTCCTATATCTTAATCTCTCTCTCTCTCTCTCTCTCTCTTCTTTTATTGGGCCCTCTTCTTCTTCTTCTCTTCCTTCAAATCTCATATCTCACACTCCCTTATTAAATCCCCTCTTCTTCCCCTCCTTCTTCTTCACTCCAATTTCCCCTTCTTCTTCTTCTTCTTCTTCTTCTTCAATCCTCTCCTTCCATGGCTTCTGATTCCACCTTCTACCTCCCCCCTCACTTTCTTTCCGACCATGACAACTTTCCACCAAAACCCACCTCAGTGCCTCTCTTCCCCACCGACTTCCCTTACGACTTCACCTCCTCCTCTATTCATTCCCCTGTCGATTCTGTTCTTGGCGACCATGACAACGACGACGAGCAAGACTTTCTCGCCGCGTTGACGCATCGCCTTACTCAGTCCACGCTTCGTGATTCTCAAAAACTCCCTTCTCTCCACAAATCCCAAGTACCCATCTTTCATTTTTCTTTTATTTACTTCTGTTTTTGTCTCTTTAATCGGTTTTTCACTTTCCGGTGACCCTGTTTTTTCTTTTTCCTCTAGGCGAAGACGGCTATGGCTGGATCTCCTCAGTCTACTCTTAGTGGGGTTGGGAGTTGGTCGGCTTGGAGTTCGGTGTCGAGTGACGAAAGTCCAAACGGACCGTCTCTAGCGCCCTCTCCTCCGGCTACCCCTTTCGGCGGCGAGAACAATACTTGGGATCTTATCTATGCTGCTGCAGGGCAAGTTGCGAGGCTTAAAATGAATACTCATAGAGATGGGATTGTTGGTTCTTCTCAAAGTTCTTCAAATCTTGTTTCGTCCATGAATAACGCTGGATTTTACTCCCACCCTTCACAGGTGAAGCTTAATTAGCTTCGAATTTTTACTCTTTTGCTCTGTTTTTGGATCTGTAATTGTTTAACTCTGTTTTTTCCGTCTGTATTCAGTTCGGAACAGAGCCTCCGATTTATAAACCGGAGAACTGTTCTAACTGGGGGAGACGACAAGTGAAGATTGAGAATCAGCAGATCCATTCTCGAGGACGAGAATTTCACCATGAAAACGAGAAATTCCTTCGTCCTATAGATTTTCCTCAATCCGCTTGGCCTTCTCTCCACCCCCATCAACGGAGATACCCTTCTCAGCCAAGTACTCCCGCCGTACCCGCCGCCTACCACGGCGTTGGATCTGCCCCTAAAAAGGAATGCGCCGGTACCGGGGTCTTCTTACCTCGGCGATACGACAACAACCCACCACAATCTCGCAGAAGAGCAGGTACCTTTTTTCAACTCCTTTAACAAATGCAAAATCTGGGAGATTCTCGAATTCGAGCACGATTCTTAATTTCTTACTCTGTTCCTTCAGATTCTCCCTCAGTTGCTCTGGTTCCAGCGAAGATGATTCAGGACATGAACAGATCTGTTCCTCCGTCAAATCGACGCCTTCAGCCGAGCCACGGTGAGCTTATAAGAAACCACTAACAATTCTTCAAATCAGTTAAAATAGTAATAAGCTTATAAGTTCTGGTCTAATATTTCTCCAGAAGCTTTAATTGCTCAAAGAAACGCTATTTTCGCACAACAGAGACTGAGTTATCCCCGGGCGGCAGAGAGAAGCAAAAGCCATGACTTTCTTCTTCCTTCGGAGTGGACATACTAAAACAACACACTACCGGAAGCTGGAAAAAAGTGCTTTTTATTCTTTTTTCTGATTGAAGTGTTTTTTTAGATTATTAGAACAATAAAACGAAAATGAATCAAGTGTTGTAACTTAGAAAAGGGATTTGTTTGCTGATTTTTAGTTTTACCAATTAGGGTTTTATAGATGAATAACAAAGTAAAAATATAATGTTCATTCATCAGAAAGAGTGGAAAAAAAAGAAAAGATAAATTTATAGGAAAGTGGGGGTTTTAGGGAAAATAGGGAAAAAAAGAGGGTAATATTGTAATAAATTTTGTGGGTTTTTATTTTTAAATTGAAATACATAGCTAATATAGTATGGCTGTAGACCCTTCTAATATTAATAAATTATTTGTTGATTTATGAGTAAAATCAAAGTTTAAAATTTGAAATTTAGGTGGTGGGTATGAATTGTTCAATCAAATGTAAAGTGACAACTTGGGAGACTTTTCTTTTTCTTCCCTCCTTTTTTAGCAGTTCCAACTGAGTCAAACTTTTATATGAATTTTGAATTTTATCAACTTTAATTTGAATAAAAAGTCTCCTCAAATTAAACCTTGACAGAAAACAAATCCATGCTTGCAAACAAAAAAGTAGTATCTATAGTAGCTCAATCGATCGATCTCACCTATTTTGAGTGGATAAAACAATGTCAAGGTTGAACCTTCAATCTTCATCCTCAAGGTTGTTAACTAAAGTTGAAATATTTTACTTTATGTGAATAATATAATGTAGACTTTTTCTTTATAAAAAGTTAAGAACTGCCTATAAGAGTTGTTTTTTTTAATTACGATTACCTTACCGTTAGGGTGTAGGTCAAAAGTCATTTATATCCGCGTTTAAAAAATATCCTTCAAATTTTGAATCTCTTAAAAAAGTACTTACAAGAAGAGTATTTTTGAGCATTTCTTTTAAAAATTGAAGGGGTTGATCATTGATAAAAGTTCAAAATGTTGGGGTTTGTTTATCTAAAAATAATAGAAAAAAAAGTATTTACACTTCATAACAAACAATAACCTATCACACAATTTTGTTATGAAATGTAATTATTTTGTCAACCTTACCATTTTCGACAATTTTCCTTAAAAGTTTGGATTTGATGAAACGTAATTATTAATGAAACTTGGAGAAAAACCGTCTTGTCAAGTTCGAAGTTATTAAAAAGGATAAACTACGATTTGTTTGTCTACTTTGGAGTTTGTTCAATACTTTCAAATGTCAAATTTACGTGTTTAAACAATCAATAAAGCTTAAATTTAATCTTTTAAATGTTTAATTTTAATAAAAATGAGTTAAATAATGACTAATTTTAAATTAAAATGCTAAAACTGAACAAAAAATAGTAGTTCAACCTATTAAAAAAAGTATATGTGGACACACAAAAAGAAGCTTAAAGAAAAATAGACAAAGTTTTGAAAAGAAGAGAACATTGGGAGGATGGGCATGACCATACCATGCGTGGATCTCGACCGTACAATTTTATGAATACTTTTATGGGGCTGTCCTCTCTACTTGACAAGAATGGCATCCACTTCAATCTGGATCTTGGATTTTGTTTCAATTTTTATACAATAGATCTCAAAGAATATAATACAAACTATACACATTCATTATATAATAATACTACTTTCAAATTATTCAAACAAACATCAAAATCTACAGTATATTATAACCCATCTTTTGCTGCTACCCACCTGTTGTGCATTTGGATTTCATGTTCATGTCATCTATTAAATTTGTTGGGATTGTTCAAATCAAATCAAATCCATCTTAGCTTAACTATACTCCACTTTTCTTTTTGCATAATTCTAGCAGTGATTTCATCCAAAGCTTTGTCTAGTCTTTGATGCTTCAAAATGAAGATTTTAGAGCTTGATGTGAAATTTACTCAAACCTTCGGTCTGCTTACTTTTTCTACTGTTTTCATATGTAGCTAGGCAAAAGCAAAAGACATGAAAATCTAACCCGGTTCGACAAATGGGGTTGTTTGTTCGTCCCGATGAAAATAATCCAAGCCTAAAAGAAAATCTCGAACAACATACTGCAAACATTATAGATTAAGTTTTTTGGTTAACATATACACTATTTTTCTTTTCATATCTTATTCATATCTTACATGTTTACATTATCTCTGTTAGTAGTTGTTCTAAATATTCAGAGCAGAGGAGAAAAAATAGACTGCAAATCTAGGTTTCAGTGTGCTTAAGCGAATATAATTAATGGCGATCAGTAGATAGATACCTTATGAACTTGTTCATGCTGATGTATCCATCATTGATCATCTTCATCCCATCCATCTCTTCTCACTCTAACCCTCTCACCCTTGAAGTGTATGTATTTCCATTGGCAGCTGTATCTTTTATAGACCATTTTCCGGTTTTCTTCTTGACCTAGTTTTTGAAAGGCACGGGCGACTCTTCTGATGGTATCTTCATCTGGTTTTACACCCAATTCTTCCATGTCTGCAAATATCTGTGCCAAGAGAGAAGAAATTGAAGCATGAGATCATTGATAAGGTATGAATAGAAGATTGAAAAATAGCGAGGTAAGATTGTAGGAGTGTAAACAATATATGTGGAATTCCCATTTCCAATACCTCGATAATCTTATCTTGCAAGTCATGATGTTCGTACAAAGAGATCATCCTAGAAAATAATCGCTTAGAGATGGAACGTGTATGTGTATGCAATATCATGTTCCATAAGGATTCGGCTTCATCCACCCTCTTGTCCATATCAAATGCCAGTAGAAGGGTGTCATATGTTCCCATTGTGGCTCCTTGGCCCTTGCTTAACATCCACTTTGCCACCTGAGTAATAAGAAGCATTGATTAATGAAAGGACTAGGCGGGAGAATCAATAAGCAGCTATTAGACCGACTCTTATCAAGCCAAGGCACTTCAACATATGAAAGTGATATCAATAGGTGAAAAGGTCTCAAGTAATCAATTTTCTTGTGGAAGGACGAAAGGCAACTATTGAATATTGCATACAGAAACCATCATAAATATTCATAAGCCCAAAGATACGGAGTCACTGTTGTTTCATCATTCACAATTCTGGAACCAACAACCATCGGTTCTCTGCACATAAAGCTAAATTTTAAACAGAAATTATTAAACTTAATGTATCAACCAAATCCCAACTCCCAAGTGTTATCTCTTTTTACTTCAATCATACTGAGAAGTCCAAATGACCAAGCTTCAAGATCAAAATTCAATATAAAGACTTAAGAAGCCACAACTTATAAAAAAAATACGACATCACAATAAAAATCCAACACACTAGTAGATTAGGTGAACAAAGAACGAGCAAAGAAATAGTAGCAAAGGCTGGACAAAGATGATTTCTAAACAGACACAACAACTGCATACTTTAGAATCAACATCCTGAGCAAAGTACCAATTCGTCAAAGGCCAAAAAGACAACGAGTAAAACTAAACTTATTCATACTTGAATGACACGCTTCCATTGACTTCTCTTCCTCAGTATTCTTAAAGCCTTAGCAGCTGCAATCAATGGAAACTCTGTCTCCCAAGCTATCCACTTATTCAGTTCTCCATATACAGCTTCTTTCTCATTAGGACATTGGGAAACCTACAATATATTAGAAAACCATTTGAATTTCAAACTGATTGACATTATCACTCTTTCCTCTCAATATTGGAGGGACATTCAAGAAAATGTAGCTCACAATTCGAACAAGATTAAGAGCCTTTTGCCCAGAGCCAGCAGAATCTCTTTTCTTCCATAAATGGTGTGCCTCCTTCCCAACCTTCTTAACAACACGTCTATATTTAAAATACAAAATCAAAATCAAAATCAAAATCATGGGATTGAAAGGAAAATCAGAAAACAAGAAAAGAAAAAAAGAAAGAAGGAAGAGCACCTCTCAGGTGTGGTGAAACTAGTAAGGGGCAGTGCAGCTTGGTTGTGAACACTAATGACGCTGGCAGGTCTGAATGTGAATTTGTTGTGATAGGAAATGCAATCTATCTATAAGGGAAAGGGGGAAATGGTCAGATTAAAGAGTTTAGAAATTGTTAAAACAAAATTGAGGAAGTTTGAGGTTTATTGGTTACCTTTGGCACGAGGGCATCGAACCCAGTTGAGCTTCCATGGAGAACCAACATCAGAAAAATTGAAAATTTCAGCGCTTTGTGTAATGGGTATCGAGTTTAATCAAACTTAGCATTCTGTTTAGGAAACAAACATTGGTTGGTCGTTGTAGAGTAAGAAGCTTGAGCGTTGTAGGGGAAGGTATCCACCGGCGCAGGCAAATCTAATCGTGAACTGAGAAAGATGACTGCGTTGGAGTGCGATGGGCCGTGGGCTACAACAACAAAATTAGAAAGAAAAAAAACGAACTTGGGAAATGTAGGCCGAAATAAATTTCAAAAATATCCAAAAAAACAAAACTCCCTTTGATTTATGGCCACAAGTTTTTCATTTTAAAAAATGACAAATTTAATTAAAAATAAAATAAATAGAAATTGACAAAAGTCCATGTAAAGTCCTAGATTTTTTTACCTTAACCCGAGGTCGTTATTTAACAAAAAAAAAAAAAAAAACTCATAATCTTAACAAAAATACAGCGGAAGCATTTTTCACAAGTAACAACAGCACAACGAAAGCCTTTCAATAAAGTCCCCAAACACATGGTCACTGGTCCTTCTTGTCCGTCGCTAGTTTACTCGTACTTACTTGAAAAATAAACATGGAAAAGGTGAGTATGAAAATACCTGGTAAGAGACCCACTACTGGGCTCACTAGATTAACGGTTAACTTACTATTAAACTGTACTATACAATCTTAGTCCCAAAAGCGACTAACGTCCCTCATACCGAGTACAACATGGCTAATAGACAAGGTTAACAGCTACCATATTCCCAAAACATGTCATTTTAGTCCAAAATATTCATAAGCACACATATGAATATTAGTTCAAGAATGAGAACTACAAACACCTCACACCTATATCCTGTTTCATGGTTTTTTCATAACAAACCATAAAAACATATCGTCATACAACCTTATTGGTTTGTCCATAGTAATCTTTTCTAACACATCATCACAAAGCCATTCAGTCCATCTCAACATAGATAACCATCAGCAGCAGTTAACTAAACCGTTTAGTTAACTCACCACATAAACCAGTATCAAGCACTTCATCACCTAACCAAACATGTCATGTAAGCGTTCCACACCGTTAAACTTGACATACGAATTATGCATTGATACTTAATAACCCGCTTATCACATAAACCATAAACATCCAGTTTATCATAAGTATATCGTTGGGTCCACTAGGTGACCATTAACTTCCCCTAATGACTTGTACTTTACGACACACAGTCGGGTGGTTGAGTACTGACAAATATGTTGGAACAAACCTCGTTAACCGACCCTGTCAAAGCAAATTGTCATACAGGCTTGTCCTCAGAACGAAACGTCGGAACAGGCCTCGTACAGACCTCGTTAACCGACCTTCAGTAACTAATTCGCCACATAGGCTTGTCACTGGCCTAGTCAGAATCAAGTCGCCGTACCGACTTGCAAACTGACTCATCGTTTTCCCACCAAGTACAAATTCATTAGGTAAAGTTAACAGAAATCGTAACCAATTAAATCCAGACCAAAACATTGTGATCACAATAACCAAACAATTCTCATGCAACAGATAACACAGATAAGCAGTATGACGAGTCATGCATAACCCATACAAAAATCATACAAATACCCAATCATCATACCACAATATAACCAAAGAATTCAATCACCATATAACCAACATCACAACCATGATGCACATCGTTATGTTTAAGGTGTCCCATAACATCCCGAAAACATAACCACATACAGTTCAACAATAGCAGAGAGATTTCACAAAATAAGCGATCCAATCCATCTTCCACACTTTATGCACCTAAGGTGTAGATTTAGTAGAAGTTATCCCTTACACATCTAATTTTAATTAATAATTTCCCATAAAATTATTAATTAAAATAACTTAAACCCGTTACCTATTCAATCAAAACAACATAACACCACATCAAGCAACTTAGATGTCACTAAATATTTTCGTAAGCAACTTTATCAATCAGTAGTAAGTCCCTTACCTCAAAGTGTCATTAATACATTTGCTTGAGTTTCTCCCTCAAATTGATCATATACATAAAATATTTAATTAATAATATTTTCATAAAATTATTAATTAATTTTAACTTTAATCCTTCGATAAAATACTCTAGACTTACCAATTGGTTGTCGAATTCCAATCTAATTCGTAGAGAAAATTCTATGAATTAATTCCTCATGAATGCTCCAAATTAATCCTATACATAACAATTTAATTAACAATTTTTCCAAAAATTGTTAATCAAATTTACCCTTCCAAGTAGTTCTTTAATCTTACCGATTCGTTGTCGACGCTCCAATTAATTCGTAGGAGAAACCCTACAAATTAATTCTAGCCATAACTCCAAAATAATCTTCAATTAACCAAGAATAATTTCCAAATTAATTCTCAATTAACTTTATTGGGTATCCAAAAATCCAAAATAAAATAGCCAATACTTTACCTATATAACTAACGGCGGCGACCGTACGGGAAAATCAAATCTGGAAGTTTAAACGACATCGGTAAACGGGGAAGCGCGGCGGTGGTGAAGGCTCAAGAAGAAGATTAAAATTTTTATTTATAATTTTCACGTTTTTCAAGATATCCTAAATTAATAAATAATAATATTATTATTTATTAATAAATAATAATAATCTTTTATTATTATTATTATTATATTTTCCAAATCAAATAAATTTTTTTCTTTTCCTATTCCAAATTAATCAAATCTTCCTCTCTCCTCTCTCAATTATCTTTTAACAAAAATAATTAAATATATATACCCATATATATATATTTAATTTCTTAAGCAAAATAATTTACATCCCAAAACAAATTAGATCCCAAAATAAATCTAACTTATTATTTTAAGATAATTAACCTAAAATTATCTCAAATTTTTGGATGTTACAGTTCATTTCTAAATATTTAGCTTGTCAACTACTGTCTAATAAAGAGTTACATTGAAGTTTAATCAATCACACAATCCTACAAACCTAGATATTTTTGAAACAACCGACACAGACCTAATCAATCACACAATCCCACAAACCAAGATATTTTTGAAACAACCGACACATACCCTTATCTTCAAGTACGCGATCTCGAAGTCTTCATCTTCCATCTTCAAGCACACAATCTCCAAGCTTCCATCTTCATCTTCAAACACGCGATATCCAACTCTTTGTCTTCCATCTACGAGCACGCAATCTCTACCCTCCATCTTCCATCTTCAAGCTCAATATATTATTTAATTAATTACTAATTATTAGATTGCAAAAATACCCAAAATAATATATACAATTAATTTATTCAAAAAATACATATTTTTTGAAAATCATAACAACGTGGATTTTGTTATATCTAAAACATATTTTATTTAAAAAGAAAAAACAATTGATTCAATCTTCTAAGTCCCAAACTCTAAACTTCATTAATAAAACACAAAAATGAATAAACTCACCATTACAATTAAGATGGATTGGTGGAAGAAAATTAATTAGGGTGTAAACCTTGTAAATTAAAGATGGATTGGTAGAAGGAAAAAAAATATAAATTTTCAAGATCTTATTTTTCTCTGTTATGCCTAAAATTAGTTTGCTATTGTAAACAAATAAAAATAACTATACTTTAAAAATCATTTTAAATTATATTTTTTAAAAAACAGCTTTCACAACTAAAAGAAAATTATAAAACAACTTGCCAAACTGCATACAGTGTAATTATAGAATTAACATGCTTACTCGAGTTTCCATTGCAAATTTGTAATCCGATTATTTCTCTCGTGAAAATCTTCATCTCCATTTGAACAAATCAATTTAGTTTTTTTCTTTCTTTTTTTTTCCATCTCACACATTCTAATTCATTTAGTCTTTGATCGATTTATGGGGTTTGCTCCTTCTAGTATGAAGGAGAGATCAACTCGACCTTTCTCTAAGTTATGCATAAATACCTTGTAATTATTTAACAACTTTCAACAAGATGAGATGCACTAGAGTGTTTGATTATGAATTACCTAAATTTAGAGATGTAAACTTGACGGACAATCTCTCCAAAATATATATATATATATATATATATATATATATATATAAGTCTTGCATGCTTAGAGTAGTTTTATTTAGTCTATATGTTTGTTGCCACTTTGAAAGGCCTTCCTAACATCAATTTAGTAATGCATTCACTAGACACAACTAACCAAAATTTTCACTTGTCTACAAAATAAATAAATAAATAAACTCCCTTGTGATCAGTTAGGGTTGCCCGATGTTAGTGTGATATGAACCCTGCGAGATGAGTGTGAAAGTTACCCCTCTATTCCATTTTCAAAAAAAAAAAAAAAAAAAAAGAGAGAGAGAGAGAGAGAGAGAACAAAATTGACAATAAAGAAATGAAGTTGGTTTGCTCAATTGCATGTCATTGCTACTTTGTATTAGGAAGTTGCATTTTTACCTTACTATTGCCAGAGTATGGGAAAAGTGAATTGATGGTCTTTTAAATCTATTTTGGGTTTTGTGTAAGCTTAAATAAAAGGGCTTTGGAGTCGTTGATGTCAATTTGGAGCTTAACTAGCTAAATTTGAAGTCAAGTTGCAGCAACCGAGGGTCAAGAGTGAAGAAAAGTGGCAATATAAGCCTCTACCTCGCAATGCCGCAACGCCCTACGACACTGTGTGCAGCTCTGTAAAGTAGTAGCCTTACTGTCTATGAAATACACATAGGGCCGTCACGCTCTGAACCTGACTCACGTGAGATTTTTTGTCAGTGTCGTGGAGCTCTCCCTAACGCTGCGGGACCATTACGATTTCTTAAATAAAAAATTCGCCACCTAGGTTAAGTTATATCCCATTTCAACCAACCAAAACACAATTTTTCTCTAATTTTCTTCTCTTTACAGTTCTATTTAGGTGCTCAAACATTCCCTCATCATTCGACACATGAATGAGAGGCTAAGGTACTCTTTTCTAGCTTGGGTTTCTAGAGATTTCCTTATATTTCATTGCATTTGTGAGAGTTTAAACTGACTTCTTTGTTGTTATTGGTTTGATTTTGACTTTTAATGATTATATTCATGTTGTCGGATGCATGTGGGCTCTATGATTAAAGCTTTTATTTGTTGTGCAATGCCTTTTCATAGTTAGTACACAAGTTGTGAGAAGTAAAAGGTTAGGTTAGCTTGCTAATTGATTTAGTATAAGGATTGTTCTAATCGATTTTTTGAATTGAACAAAAATGATAGTTGAATTAGACACTTGAAAATTGAGTATTGACTTATCACGAGCCTCGTTCTTAATTCGATTAGTCCAAATTGAATCTTGCATGCTCTTCATTGGATCAACTTGTACTAGTTAGAAGCTTAGGACAGTTTAATTATCTTTTCTAATTAATTAGTTGGTTAGAAACAACTTAATTTAGTTATGATAACTCTATGATCAAATTCTTTGAATGAGGAGAGATCGACATAACTCAAGTTAGGCTTTCTATCATTGATTCACATCTCCAATTCTATTTGTTCAATCCAATTTATTTTCTTTGTTATTGAAACCAACTCCCCCCCCCCCCCCCCAATCGGTTACCTCGAGTTGGAAACCATTTGTTTGAGATATTCACGTGCTCCTTGTGTTCGATCCAGTCTTGCCACTAAGACTAGCACTTGTAAATAGTTCAATAAATTATTTAGATTCATATTTCACTGGTTGTGTAGATACACAAAAATCCACCTTTTTCCACTCGTTCCTAATAGCTGGATGAAGTAATTTCATGGAAGAGTGTGAAACAATCTTATCATCGTTGCGTCCACCATGTGGTAGCTGAATTTTTAGCATGCTTTGAGACTACAATTCATGGTTTATTGCTACAAGCTTCATTTCAAGACTTGAAATTGTGGACAATATTGCCAAGTCACTACACATTTATTGCGATAATTTTGCAAACAGTCTTCGTCTAAGAGACTAACAAGTATTTCATAATTAGGTGCTAAACATTTGGAATTTAATATACTTTGTTGTTAAAGAAGAATACATCAACACTAACCTTACCATCATCATGGATCTACTGACTAAAGTATTGCCTCTACATAACATGTCAAACCTATGAGCATTAATGGATACTATTATTGATATTAGTTCTGATTTTAACATACTTTTTTTTGGTAAGGTAAGGATACTAGTGGAACTCCGAAAAGTTTAGAGCTATTTTTGGAACGAAGTATTAATGGTTTCAGTTTATATATTAATAGTAAGAGTACTATTTTTTTTTAATTTTTCTTTAAGTTTAAGGGTATGTTTGAAATTTTGGAAAGTTAAGAATATTTTTGAAACAAAACACCAACGGTTTTTACCTTAAGAGTATATTTCTAACCTCTTTTTGAAAGTTTAAAGAACGTTTTTGAAACTTTTGAAAGTTCGTAAGTATTTTTTATACAACATTAAAAGTTTAAGGGCATTTTTTTTTGTAATTTAGCTTTTTTGGAAAGATGTAAGGTATATGTTTTTGAAAAATTTCTAAAATACCTTCAATAAAATATAATGCATTTTACAAAGATTTTAAACGTCCCTTTAAGAATTCATATCATTTTCAAAAGTCTTTAATTATCCATAAGAAAATGGTTTAAAATGTCCCTAATAAAAGCTAATATATTTTTTAGGGAGCATCTGGACGGCTGAGTTGAGATATTAAGAAGTCTGGGGTTTTTTAATTTGAAGAGTTAATTAGAGTTATATAATTTGTGTTTGGAGTGCAAAATTGTGTTTTGTCTCGATTTAATAGGAAAGTCTATGTTTGAAGAGTTATCTATGTGGACTTTATTTATTTAATTTATGTATTTTAGTAATTAGAACTATATTTAAATAAAAATTTGCGACTATAAGTTAATAACAAATTTGATTTCAATTTTTCTACATTATTTGTTCCACCTTTTTATTTTTCATTATTTTAATCAAATTTGATTTGATATTGAATATGAAGTAACAAATATTCTTAATTTTAGATCAACTCTAGATGACAGCTTGAATTTAGATTTGACATTTTTTTAAAAAAAATGTAAAGTGAAAGTTGGAATATTTCAAAATTTAATATACATATCACTTAATGTTAGTTTATTTTCAAAACTTTTTGTTTCTTTTTGGAATAAAATTCTAAGATAGAAAATGTGGAATTTGATTTGTAAAAAAAATTCAAACTTTATCTAACCTTTTGATTTAAATTTGGTCAATTTGTGGATTATAGTGGTTCAGCAGATTTGTTTACATACACTCCTCAAAGTCTCCAAGCACTTTCATTCAAAGCCTCAAAGGTTCTTCAAGATGATGATGATTCAAAAAGCCAAAATACAGATGAGGATTTCTAACACCCCTTTTTCTACTAAGCTTCCTTTTTAAGCTACAAGGATTAAGACTATTGTTTTGTTTCTATTTTTCACAAAAATGAATAACTCCCTCTCTAACAAGTATCAGTTACAGTAATTAAAGATAACAAAATAACTTATTTTTGGTTGCTTTAACAAATGCAGAGGGCTTGAGGAGAGTTGATGAAAGAGCTGAATTGAGCTTCACAGAACCACAACAACGCTTTTATGTAAAAATGTCACGTAATATGTAAAAACGTCAAGAATAATGAAAAAGACGGGGTGCAGCAAAAATTTTGAATTTTTTTCTATACTTTAACAGTTTAAAAATGTCAAATTTAATTTTGTTTTCTTTGTCATCTTTTAAATGTCAAGTATAACTCATTTCTAAATATTAAACAAATTTTCCTCCCCGCCTGCATGCTTCACTTCCATCTATACATAAAGAAAACCCACATCCCCCATTTTCAGCTCCCTTCTTCCCTGCGATTGGTACCCAAAATTTATGGTTTACAAATATCTCTTATTTGTCGGTAATTTTACGCCACCGCTGGTGGTTCCATGCTACTGAATCCCTGTAAGTTCAAATAGTAAATTTCAAGTCTACTCGCTTTCTTCTTCTTAAAATGTTCAATCACACAGCTCTATTTCTCTTCCTTGGTCTCTTTCAGTTTATTTGGGATTTTTTACTCTGTACTTGTTGTCTGTTGCTAGCTAGTGAGTTTCTTCTCTTTCAACTGTTTACGTTTTTTGTCTCTTTGGTTTTTTTCTTTTCGAGATTTTTGAAGTTGTTTTTGTTGAAATGTGACTCAAATTTCCTTCCTATTTCATGTTTCACTATTTTAATTTTTTTTGGTGGGTTTACTCTCTATGTTGTTTGCTCAAATATACTTGCTTGTAATTTGTTTGTTTCTCTATGATTTTTTAGAAATTTTTGGAGCTCTTGATGAAATATGACCTATAAACTTTGGTCTTATTTGATGTTTGTTTCTCTTTTCATGGTGGATTTCTTCCTCGCTTGAAAAATATGATTTAATTGGTTTCAAGATGAGATTTTCATCCATTTAGCCAAGCTACGAACATCTTTACATTGAGAAAACATTTATGTTAGTGAGTTTTCACAATACTACTGATTCCATTTCAATCTTTCATTATGTTTTCTGTCATCAGTTAACTTTGTAGTTACATTCTTAAATTTAGATTATTATGATTGTTGTATTACTTGTTTCTACGCACCATGTTGCTGAATTGTATTGAATTGAATCTACAAGAGCATTTCAAACTGAGCTTGATAGTTTTGAGCTTTGATTCCATGTCTGTTTTTTTCTTTTTATTGATGAATTCGTGTCTGTTGTTAATGTAACGGTTTTTATTTTGTCTTTTGCAACTGATAGTAGCGAAGAGATTGAGTAGTTCTTTTCATTTTTTTTAGTTCATTCTCAATCAATTTTCATTGGTTTGAGTCTTTGCTAGTGCATAATCTGGATACTTAATTTATTTTAGCCTTGCTGGTGTGAGAGTACTAATAGTGAAGTTATAAAGGATGCAGCATTCTTTTTTGTTGGTCCACCCAACAATTTTGTCCAATATATGTTTTGTATCAACAAACAACTTTTTCCTTATATGTTTTTGATCATGTACATATAATCCTCCTCTCCATTTTTCATATCTACGTTGGAGTTATCATGCTTAGAGGAAATCGATGAAAGAAAGTGGGGATTCAATTACATTTCTAGGTTCTTTCCTACATTTTTTTTTCTTTTGATGAGGTTAATTGTCTTTATTTTTGCTGCTTTTGTTAATTGTTCGTCTGTTTGTCTAGTTTTGGTTTGCTTTTGCCCTCATATCTCTCTCTCGGTTTTGTTGTTTGTCATGGATCCATATATAGAACGCCCATTGTTTGTTTGTTTGTTTGTTATATAGATATATATATATATATTAGTTTATTTATATGGGGAAGAAGGTCAAAAGGGAAATGAGTGGGAAAGAAAAGAAGCAAAATGAAGAAAGGTATATGAAAAAAATATTGTCAGTGGAAGCCATTGATATGAGGAATAGGATGAAGGAGAACAAAGAATGGGAAGAGAGAGAAGGAAAAAAAAAGTATCTAAGATAGATGTCATGATAGCTGTTAGATATTTTGGCTAGAATATTTCTTTATTCTTGCCTTTTGTACTTCACAGAACATTCCCTTTTTTGGACCCCTTAAGAATTTTCCTTATATCTATGATCTTATATGACTTTATTTGATTCTCTCCAAATTTGGATGTGATATAAATATAGCTCTTTGTTCCTTGTGTGACCTAGGCAAGAAGACCGAAAGTTGTGAGAATTATACAGAGCTACGTTATCGTTTTGTTGCTTTCGGTAATATGCTTTGCGAAAGAATGTTGCAGTACATATAGTCAAATCAATTGTTATTGACATTATGAAGAACATTCTTGACAAGAGATATATGAGTTAGGGGGAGTCTTACCTTGATAATATCTTGAGGATTGTTTTCAGGGGGAGCTTGAAACTCGAAATATGAAGATAAACTATGAACACACGATTTTAAGGGAGCCTAAAATCTATCTTGTGTAATCTAATGAGATATGTACGATGCAAGTTAGTTTATCATCAAATGAGTTGTATACTTGTAGAACTCTTGTTATCTAGTGGATTATCGTTCTTAATTGGGCACATAACCCCCCAAAATGTAGGTGTGTTTCACCGAACTGGGTTACCAAATTATTGGTGTCATTCTTATCGTGTTTGTGCATTGTGTTATTTTTTGTGTCATTAGTATTGGTTCTGTCTAAACGTATCCAAGTTAATATCGTTTGTTTTTCACTGTCTAAATGAGCTATATATTGTTTTCTTTAACAGTGCTATGTTCATATTTGTAGTAAGTCGAGCATAAAGGCATATTTTGGAGTGTTAAGGGCGATTTGAGGTCAATTCAGAGTTTTTTGGAAGCTTGTTTGAGTAACCAAAGCTTCAGTGATACAAAAAGAACAAATATCCCTCTGTGAAATAACATTACAATGATGTGCAACGTTTAGGATTAACATTGTAATGCTGCCCTACAGTGTCATTGAAGGAATCAAATTTCTTATGTGGAAGCGAATGATCACTTTTTACAGAATATAAAACAAATTAAGTTCAAGCATACCGTAAAAACTAAATTACAAGGAGAAGAGTTACGTATCCTTGAAGATATTTCTTTAAATATATTCTTCCGCTCTTGTAAGTGTTAACTATAACTAATTGAGAAGTACAAAATAGTATTTAACAAGAGGTACTGGTTGTTATATTCTTGGATAATACTTGCCCCAAACACCCCTAAATCTTAGCGGCACATTCATTTGTATTTTGTAACATTTTTCCTAATTAAATTGTTCTCCATCCACCTTGTGAACGTAGCTAACGCACTGTTAGTAGAACACACAAACTTGTATGTCGATCATCTATTATTTTAGATTTTTGTATTATTTATTTGTTGAGATTTCGTAACATTTCTCCTACAAATTATTTAGGTAAGTAAATCGATTCCCTTTCTGTTGCAGCATAATTTTCAAAGGCCATTCTAAAGTTCCCCTTTTTTCTTTTGGAAGATGCCACTGTTATTGATGCCGCCACTTGGTACTTTTGCATGAATTGGAGAGCTTTTCTCTAACACTTCACTGATACATTTTGTTTGTTTTTTCTTTAACAAAATATCTTTTTAAAGAATAGAAAAAAGAAAAAAACACCTAAACAAGATCCAACCCAACTCAACTAACAATATAATTTTCATATGTGGATCTTTAAATTTGTAACATTATTATTCATGGTTGATCAAACCATTCCTTTGTAGCTGTCCCCCCCACCCCCCCCCCCCAAAAAAAAAAAAAAAGAAAAGAAAAAAAAAGAAAAAAGTAAACCATTTTGTAGAGAGCTACTTCTTCATGTGGCATGTTTGGATACCGTGCTTTTCAGTACATCCTTCTTTGCACCCTCGAATTTTTCGACCAATTTCCCATTCTTAAAGAAAAGATACGAAGGAATGGCAGCTACTTCAAACTCGTCGGCCACACTCTCCAAAAAAGAAAAAAGAAAAAAGTACTTTAGTTTGAGTGAAGAAAAAACCTCAAATCCTCGTAAACAAAACCTATTGAGGATCGGTTTAGAATGACTTATTAAGTGTTTAAAATAATATATGTTTTTTAAGTACTTGAAAAATAATTTCAAACGGACCTTAATGGAATCAAACTTACATTGAGCTCATCAATGTCTACTTTCACAAAAGTAACATTGTTCATCCTCTTCGCTAATTCTTCGAGAACATGAGCCATGGCATGACACGGACCGCACCATTTTGCAGTAAAGTTCACGACAAGCTGTCCATAGAATATTGCTATTGCTTAGCTAAACAACGTAACAAAAATTAACCTAATTCGACTATGGATCAAAAGTGTTAGAAACATCCGTCCTTTATCTCTATCTCCACCATAGTATAATATTATCGATTTTAAAATTTATATTTTACTTGTCAACTTGATCAGATTTTGGTTGTCATAGATCGGAACATATGTAAGAAATAAATAAAATTATATAACTTGTATGTAACACTCTAAAAGAGAAACAAAAATTAAGTAAAGTAGTTAGAAAGACTTATGTTGAAAATGGACAATATTATACAACTATAAGAATATAGCGAAAAGGTTTGTTGTCCCGACCGGCATCATCTCAATATAAAGGCAATGTATGATAAATAATTGTAGAAAATATTCGAAAAAAGAGAAACAAGTAATAATATATATGTATATATAAAATAAAGTACCAGCTTGTTGTACTGTTGGGCTTTGAGGAGTTGTTGGTTCCATGAGGCAAGAGTCTGGCATGTGATAACCTTTCCCATTTCTGCCATTTTGATAACTTATTTCAGAAGGAAAAAGGCAAAAGTTAGGAAAAAAGGGCTTTGAATTAGGGAGAAATGAGAAACAACTATGAACACAATGCAAAGATGAATGGCTGAATTTATAGTGAAAAGTATGCATATAATAACTTGGTGTGGTAAGTCTTCTTTTTTTTTTTTCTGTAAAATAACCCATATATTTGGTCAATAAAGAATATATGACAGTATTTTACTTTATCATTCAGAAATCAAAGAATCAGGTACGCATTGATGAAACTGAACTTCAACTTTATGGACAATACTTTAACCTTAAAATCAATCTTAACGAGTTTATATATTTTGGGCTTGTGTATGATAATGTTTTCGTTTGTAATTTTTTATTGGAAATGCGATTAAAGTCCTACATCACAAAGATGAAGGGACAATTATTATATAAAATTGGTTTTTTTGTATCTATTTCTACCAATGTTTATTTAAAATCAAGTAAAGTTTTGAAATCTAAAAAGTGTAGTTTTTAAAACTTATTTATGTTTAATTGGCTAACAATTTTACTTTTTTATTTAAGAAAGAAGAAAGATGAAAGTCAAAATAAGAATTTGAGATAAGATAGATTTCATTTTTAGAATGAAAAATGTGCGGTTATAGTGAACTATTAATAGCATCGAAAATGTGTTATCTAATTTCGTTTAATTCAAGATCGTTCTATGATTTTATGTTTCTATTTGGCTATTTTGTAGGTTTCGAGCAATTCGAGGGTAGAATTGAGTGTGGATGTCGATACAAGGCTTAAATAGGCAAAAATAAAGTCAAGATCCATCAATCGGGAGTCAACGTGTAAAAAAGAAAAAGCCATATTAGCCTGTACCTTGTAGTGCTACGGTGCCCTACGACGCTGTGAGGCAGTAGTTGCCTGATTTGTGAAAAGTGCACAACGTCTCGGTGCTTCAAGTATTACAATCTGCGTCATGGCGCCATTGCATTTTATTTACACTCTTTTTTGCCGCCTAGTCAGATTATCTTCGATTCCAACATCTCAAACCTCGTTTTCTCTCTACCTTTCTCTCTATTTTGGTCTATATTGTGTCCTCGAACATTTCCCTATTGCTCGACATGTTGAGAATGGACTAATTAATGTACTCTCCTTTTAGCTTGGGTTTGTAGAAATCTCCCTTGGATTCATTGCATTTGTGAGATTTGAACTGAATTTATTGGTAGTTCAAATTCTATTGCTAATTATTATGCTCATATATTGTCGGACACTTGTGGACTTTATGAGGAATGTTTTTGATTATGTGCAATTTTCTTCGTAAGTTGTATGTAATTCAATTAGAAGCAATAAGTTAGGTTAGCTTGCAAAATCAATTAGATCTTGTATTTCTCCAATCGCGATAGGATTGGCATTGATGATTGTCTAATTATGTGCATGAAAATTAGGCTTTCAACCTTACTTAGCCCTTGTCCGTAATGCAATTAGTGCGAATTGAATCTTGTATGCTTTTCGTCGATTTAACCAACACTAATTTGATGCCTAGGATAATTTGATTAGCTTATCTAAGCAAACTGATTAGAAGTATCAATTGTTAGATTTGGTCATGAGAATTCAATCATCAAATGTAATGACTAGGGAGACCTACATAACCCAAGTTAAGCCTTCTTGAATTGATTTATACATTTACTTTATTTTCCTTGTAATTTATTTTCTTCGAAATAGAAACTAATTTCAAACCCCCTCATCGGTTACCCTCAGGTTGAAAACTATTTATTCAAGAAATTATTTGTGCTTCCTGTATTTGACCCGATTTTGTCACTAAGGTTAGCTCTTGTGAATAGTTCAGTAAATTATTTTATTCGAATTGTTTCAAACCCCCTCACCCTTTACTTTACTTTCCTTGCAATAACCTTTTATCCGAACTAATTTGTTGTTGTACTCCTTCCTATAAATACCTCATTTTTGTTAATCTTCATTAGGATTGAATACATCTGAGAGTTCAAGTAATATTGTACTTAATGACAGTTTTTGTTGTCCTTACGGTGGATGTAGGTCATCTTGATCGAACCACTCTAAATTTGTGTTGCACCCGTTCTTTTTTCTTCTCATCTTTTGTCTCTCTACTTTTAGATTTCTCTTTGCTTTCCTTAGAAATGTTGAATGTTAGTGTTTTTTTTCGTGCTTGGTTGGTTGTGTTCATCCATCTTTTCATCAAGCACAAGAAGTGTAATAAAGAAACTCACAGACTATTTTCTTAACAAATTTGGAGTTGGACAATCTTTCAAGAAAGTAGTATCAAGATTCTTGACATCTCAAGATTTCATCTATGGTAGGGGCTAGATACGATATTGAGAAGTTTGATGGAAAAAATGACTTTAATATTTGGAAAGCGAAGATCAAGGCCATTCTAGACCAACAGAAGGCATTGAAAGCCATTCAAGATCCCACGAAGATCGCCTCTGCTCCAACACCTGAAGAAATGCAAAACATGGAGGAAGCTGCATATGGAACTATAATATTGAATCTAAGCGATGGAGTGTTGAAACAGGTCATTGACCAAGATTTAGCCTATAAGGTTTGGACCAAACTAGATTCATTACACTTGATAAAAGATCTGCCAATTAATACATATTTAAGGGAAAGATTTTTCACGTACAAGATGGATTCTAGCAAGTCTTTCACTGATAATCTAGATGACTTTAGAAAGTTGTCGACGAAATTCAAGAATTTTAGAGAAAAAGTTCGAGAAGGAAACGAAGTTATATTCTTTTGAATTCACTTCCTGAAGCTTATAGAGAGGTGAAAGTAGCTCTCAAATATGGGAGAGTGTAACGCCCCAGATTTTTTACCTTAATCCGAGGTCGTTACTTAAACAAAAAACTCATATTCTTTACAAATTAAAGCGGAAGCGTTTGTCAATAATAACAACATCAACACAGCAGAAGCCTTTGTCAATAAAGTCCCCAAACACATGGCCATTGGTCCTTCCTGTCCGTCGCCAGTTTCTCATACTTACCTGAAAAAAATAAACATGAAAATGGTGAGTATAAAAATACTTAAGAGACCCACTACTGGGCCCGCTAGGTGAACTGTTAACTTTCTATTAAACTCATACCCTATGTTACATAATCTAGTGAACCCATAGGAACACTCATAACTTGCTAATGATCCCGTAGAAAACGTATCTGTTTGGTGAACCCGAATGAACACATAACTGTCTGGTGAACCCGAAGGAACACACTTCCTTATAGGGTAATGTAGTTAATAGATAAAGTTAACAGCTACCATAATTCCTAACATGTATTCTTAGTCCAATCAATCATAATCATATACATAAAAAATTTCATCCAACATTCGCATTCGCATATCATAAATATTATGTCAAACCATAACATTGTATAGTTCGAACAAGTCGTCATAACATAATAAATTTTAATTAATAATTCTCAATAAAAATTATTAATTAAAATTATTAAACCCATCTAATACATCACTAACTCACTACATCAATCAATTCCACCAATTAATTCAAGTGTCATATACATCCTTACTGTCATGTAATATCTTATCGAGGATCCGGTAGTAAATTCCTTACACATCCAATTTTAATTAATAATTTCCCAAAAATTATTAATTAAAATAACTCAAATTTGTTACCTAATCAGTCGATTCATTTATCACATAATCCCACAACTCAGATGTCACATAAATAATTTCATAAATATTCTTATTACTTATCGAGGAACCAGTAGTAAGTCTCTTACCTCAAAGTGTCGTCAATACTTTTGCTTGAGTTTCTCCCTCAAATTGATCCTATACATAAAATATTTAATTAATAATTTTTTATAAAATTATTAATTAATTTTATATAAAATTATTAATTAATTTTAACTTTAATCCTTGGATAAAATACTGAGAGAACCCTACAAATTAATTCCAAATGATTGCTCCAAATAAAATCAATACACAACAATTTAATTAACAATTTTTCCATAAAAATTATTAATCAAATTTATCCTTAAACTCTTCAAAATAGCTTAC
The DNA here is from genome assembly GCA_037974625.1 of Cucumis cinereus. Taxonomy (NCBI): domain Eukaryota; kingdom Viridiplantae; phylum Streptophyta; class Magnoliopsida; order Cucurbitales; family Cucurbitaceae; genus Cucumis; species Cucumis cinereus. The sequence goes on from JBBPDJ010000021.1 coordinate 1,305,424, forward strand.
CGATTTGTTGTCGACGATCCAATTAATTTGTACGAATTAATTCTAACCATAGCTTCAAAAGAACCTTAAATTAACGAAGAACAATTCCCAAATAAATTCTGAATTTAACTTTATTGAGTATCCAAAAATCCAAAATAAAATACTCAATACTTTACCCATATAGCTAACGGCGACGACCATGAGCAACAACGAAAAAATCAAATCCGAAGATTAAATGACATCGGCGAACGAAGAAGCGAAATGATTGTGCGAAGCAAATGCCGGAAACCGGCAAAAGAAAAAAAAGAAAACAAAGGGGGCGGCGGCTGGAGAAGAAGACGAAGAATGAAGAAAAAAAAAAAATTTATAAGTTTCACGCTTTCCAATGCAACCCTAAATTAATAAATAATAATATTAATTTTTAAATAATAATATTATTATTTATTAATAAATAATAATAATCTTTTATTATTATTATTATTATTATATTTTCCAAATCAAATAAATCTTTTCATTTTCTTATTCCAAATCAATCAAATCTCTCTCTTCTCTCAATTATCTTTTAACAAAAAATAATTAAATATATATACCCACATATATATTTAATTTCTTAACCAAAATAATTCACATCCCAAAACAAATTAGATCCCATCAACTTATTATTTTAAGATAATTAACCTAAAATTATCTCAAATTTTTGGATGTTACAGGGGAGACACTTATTCATCTTAACCATTCGATCTAGAGAACTAGAGCTGCTAACCCACAAGAAAGATTCTTCGAACTCAAAGGGATTCTTTGCAAGAGGAATGTCTAGAGGAAATGGAAAAGAAACAAAGAATCCAAATGAAGACAAGCATAAAGTAAAAAATGTTCCTTTTGTCATAAAGATAGTCATCTCAAGAAAGAATGTTATACTTGGAAGAGGAAGCAAAATCAGAAGTACAAGAAAAACATAGGAGCTGAACTTCCAAATGTAGATTCTAACTTAATGGTCTTCTCTGATGGGCTTGCCACTTGAAATGAGAAATCTTAAGAAGGAACTATCTTGGAAAAACAAGATTGGGTCCTTAATTCTGGCTGCTCGTTTCACATGACATCCCCAAAGAATGGTAAAATACTTATAGAGAATGGGCTGGAGGCTTGGTTTTCTTAGGAAATAATCACACATGTAAAGAGGTTGGAGTTGAGTCTTTTTCACTTAAACTAAAGGAAAGTTCAATCCAGTTCTTAAGAAGGGTTAAACATGTACCCAGCCTTAAAATGAAATCTTATTTCTCTATAAATTTTGGATTCAATAGACTGTGAGTACAAAGGATCGAAACACACGTTTGAAGTTTGGAAAGATTCTAAACTAATGCTAATAGGAATCAAGATTAATGGGCAATTTGTTATCAAAGATGTTGAAATGGTTCAAGCAACATTCACAGTGTCCACAAACAGTTTATCTAAGGGAGATTTTGGCACAAAAGATTGAATCGTATCAATTGCAGTCAAAGCAGGGGATTCTTCCAAAAGGATTGAGTGAAAGTTTAAGTTTTTGTGAACATTCTGTTATTGGGAAATCCACAAGACTTAGCTTTCCTCTGGCACAACACACGCCACACAACAAGAGAAATTCTTGAATACATCCACTCGATTTTTTTTGGGGCCAACACAAACTTCTTCACTCATCGTAAGTACTTTCTAACCTTCATGGATGATTTTTCTAGAAAGAGTTGGATATATTTTCTAAAAACCAAAGATCAAATCTTAGAAAAATTCAAAGAGTGGAAAATATTAGTAGAGAAATAGTCCAACAAACAAATCAAGTATCTAAGGACTGACAATGGACTTGAGTTCTATGGAGAGGAGTTTAATGTGTTTTGGAGGAATAATAAAATAACAAGGCACAAGAGTCAGGAACACCCCTCAACAGAATGGTGTGGCTGAACAACATAACAAGATAATCGTGAATCGTGTTAGGTGCTTTTTGTCTAATTCTTTTGTTTATGAGTGATCACTACTACAAAAACAACATTACTTGACTTTTGCAATTTTGAATTACTTGATGATTTTATGAAAAAATGTCAATTTATGTAAAAAACGTTAAGAATAATGAAAAAGGTGGAAGAATAATGAAGTACTTGATAGGTAAAACCCGTCAAGTTAGAAGTTTTTTCTTGATGATTTTTAAACGTCAAGTATTACTATTTTAATTATTAATTTTAAAAATGTAAAAGTTTTCGTTCCTCCCCCCCCCCCCCCCCGACCATCGGGCGTGCTTCCGCCTACATATCTACGTAAACAAAAAAACGAAACCTTTCTCTTCGAAAGAACGTCCCTTCTTCCATATGGTTTGATACCCAAACATTAAGGATTGACACGAATCTCTCTTCATCGGTGATTTCACGCTAGTTCGACGCTACTGCCGATGATTTCACACTATCGTTGATAGTTCGAAGCTACCGCCGGTGGTTCCAAATCGTTTACACAGTAGGCAAAGATAAGTTCAAATCGCACATTTTTATTCTATTTCTATTCTTCTTCCTTAAACGTTGAAATCACACATCTCTTTTCTCTGGTTTATTTTGAGCATTTTGGAGTTGTTCTTCCTGAAATGTTAATATAATTTTTCGCTTATTTGATAATGTTTATCTTTGTTCTCTGTTGGTGAGATTTTACTCTTTTTGGTCCGTCTGGGTCTTTGTTTTGATGGATATTTCACTCTTCTTCCTGTTGGTGTATTATATCAAAAGTTTGCAATATTCTTTATTTTATTAATTTTTTTTTATGTTTTCGTAACTTTACTTGAATTGGCAATGCTAGAGTAGATATTTATTTGGAGATTTTTGTAGTTGGTGCTTGTCAATTGTGACCCAAATTTTATTCCTATCTAGTGTTAATGACTGTCTTCTTGGTGGGTGTTTACTCTCTCTATTATTTGTTCGATTTTTCTTCCTACTTTTTCTCCTTGTGATATTATAGATGCTTGAACATAATTGATTTCATGGGACAATATGGGTAATAAAGTCATAGATGGACAACAATTGAAAATGTCCATGGTTTTTGCTTTTGAAATTGGTTTCTATTTTTCTGTTAATGTGTATTTTAATTGATAGATGCTTTTTGCAACTTTGTGTTCTCAATTTTTTGTTCTATCATTCTCAACGTGTGCCTTCTTGAAATCTAACCAAATAGCCTTTTCTTTAAGTAGATTGATTTAACCTAGTTCAATTGGATTCTCAGTATTCTGTTCTATCATTCTCAACTTGTGCCCCAACTTGCTTAATTACATGTTTTTACTTGGTTGAATTGTTGACCTTGTTGATTTTTATTTTAGTTCATACAGTATCTCACGAGTGTTATGTTTGAAAGAAAGCACTAATTTGCTCAACTTCTCTCATAAATTTCTCTCCTTACATCAAGGTTAAAGGCAATATATGTTAAGTGACACGTTTTGGCTAATGACTATATTTGAGTTTGATTGGTGATGATGGTAAGAGGAATATGTTTTCTCTTTCCACTGTTGCTGTCGTATTGGCATTGATATGTTTAACTTTTATCATCAAAGGGTGGACATGATTTATCATCAAACTTTTAACATGTGAACAGGGTATTGATATGTATAACCCTGGTTCAATATTAGACATTAGTTATATGAATTACAACTTGCAATCTTTAGAGTAGTAAAGTTGAAAAGTCCATTGTTTTCGCTTTTGAAATTGGTTTTTATTTTTTTGTTAATGTGTATTTAAATAGATGTATATTTGTTGAAGCTTTGTGCGTGAATGTTTTGATGGTCTATAATACATTAGATATAACTTGTTGGTTTGAAAGTTAGTTTCAAGTCTACTTGCTTTGTTCTTTTGTTCTAATGTTGGTCTCTTTGAGTTTACTTGGGATTTTTTACTCTAATGTGATTGAAATTATGGTACTACTTGATGTCTGTTGTTAGCTAGTTGGTGAGTTTCTTATCTTTCAGTTGTTAATGTTATAGTTTTTTGTCTCTTTGGTTTTATTTCGAGATTTTTGGAGTTGTTCTTGCTGAAATGTGACTCAAATTGATAACCATTACTGATTATCTATTCTTACTAGATTTAGACTTATGGATAGATCATGGATGCACAAGAGTAGGTTATCCAAAGATTATGAATTCGGTGTAGAAAACTTCATCAATTTTGAGTTTTCTAATACAAATGGTGTCTTTATTCATTGTCCTTGTTTGAAATATGAGAATTGTGAAAAATAAAGTCACACTGGTATTAGAGATCACTTATATGTCAATGGATGCACCTTGCTCGATTTGCTCTCTTTATTATTTCCACTATCTTGGTTTATTCATGTATCAATTCAATTCTCTGATGTCCATAATGAATATTATTATGGGCTAAGGTATTGTATTCTGCCTTGGGTGTTAATGCTGCTTTTCTTAATTGAATGTATATGTGAGATTTTGAACTTAACTTTATGTTGAATTGTTGATTCAATTCCAGTTTCAATAGATTTTAATAATATTAAAGGACGCTTGGGGTTTTATGACCAGCGCTTTGATTAACTTATGATTCGTGATTGACTGTATGTCAATTACAAGAAGTGATAAGTTAGATTGACTTTGAAAATCGAATTCGATGACTATTCAATCTAACTAACTTAGGATTGAATCGATCGAATAATTAGCTAGACGCTTGAAAATTATTATTTCGCTTAACATGCTCTAGATCTTAATACGATTATGATAATTCGATTACACATGTTTTTGATCTTGTTGAATTGGACTAATTTGTTATCTTGGACAATTTGATTAGCTTTTCTAATTAAATTGGTTAAGTGTAAGCAATAAAGCATGGTGATTAGAATTCTATGATCAAATGCGTTGAATCGGGAAGATCTATCACGACCCAAGCTAGACTCTTTTGAATTGATTCACAACCTTTAACTTTTACTTTATTTTCTTTCAATTTCATTTGCAATCATTCATCACCAAACCCCCCCTCCTCATCAGCTACCCTTAGAATGTAAGCTATTTAATCAATTGAGAAACTAACATGCTCGTTGTTTTCGACTCAGTCTCTAAGACTAGTGCTTGTGGTAGATTCAATTTAGTCTTTGGTCTGAATTTAGGCGACAAAATCTGCCCGATCATAGGGACCAATGGTGCTACCAAAAGTGCAGGGGTAAAATTGTTAAGTTGGAAATCGCGAGGAATCCAAATGCAATAAAATCAAAATCTTAAAAGTATGCTTATATATATATCCAAAATGCTAAACATTTTGTAGAGTAATAAAATATATGACAAGTCATATGAGCATAGATCAACTTAACTGGTAAAAAATATGTACCCACGACCAAGAAGTCATAAGTTCAAATGCCGCATCCTATGAATTCAAATCGCCAATATGGGTTTAACTCAACAATACTAATCATTATGTACTCTTTTATAACAATTCACATCTCCATAGCATATTAAATTAAATATGTTCCGCATACAATTATTTTACTTATTTACTGTCGAAATGTCTTGAATATGTTGAATGACATTTTAAACGACCAAGTAAGAGGGTTTTATTGACCTCTCTAAAGGCCGTATGGGGCAAAGAGTTGATTATTATAGTCTTATGTTATTATAGTTGAGTCATAATAGTTCGTGTAAATTATTTTAGTGTGAGTTATAATAATATGTGTTTGAGATACAAACTATTTTAGTATGAAAAGTAAATAGTAAACACTATCACAAAGAATAAAAAAATAATGAATGTAAAATAGTAAAAAATGTAGCATACAGTAAATACTGTAGCAAATAAGTGGTTTTAAAACAATGTTTATTGTAGCTAATTGAGAAGTACAAAATAGTATTTACTGTAACAATGGGTAGTTGTAATCTTGGATAATACTTGCTCCAAACTCCCCCTAAATCTTAGAGGCACATTCATTTTATTTTGTAACATTCTTCCTAATAAAATAGTTCTCCCTCCACCTTGTGGACGTAGCTAACACACTGTGAGTAAAACACATAAATTTGCATGTCGATCATCTATGATTTTACGTTTTCGTATTATATATTTGTTGATTTCGTAATATTTCTGTTGCAAATTATTTAGGTAAGTAGATCGATCCCCTTTTGTAGAGCGCTACTTCTTCATGTGGCATGTTTGGATACAGCGCTTTTCAGTACATCCTTATTTGCACCCTCCAATTTTTCAACCAATTTCCCATTCTTCAAGAAATAATACGAAGGAACGGCAGTCACTTGAAACTCGTACCCCACACTCTCCAAAGGGGGAAAAAAAAAAGTACTTCAGTTTGTTCACCTCCTTCGCTAATTCTTCGAGAACATGAGCCATTGCATGACACAGACCGCACCATTTTGCAGTAAAGTTCACGACAACCTGTCCAGAGAATATAGCTATTGCTTAGCTAAACAATGCAAACAAAATTAAGGGAATTCGATTATTGATCAAAAGTGTTAGAAACATCCGTCCTAATCTCTATTTCCACCCTAGTATAATATTATCGATTTTAAAACTTATATTTTACTTGATCAGATTTTGGTTGTCATAGATCGGAACATATGTCAGAAATAAATAAAATTATAAAATTTGTATGAAACATTGTAAAAGTGGAACAAAAAGTAAGTAAATTGTGAAGACTTATGTTCAAAATGGACGATATTGTACAACTATAAGAATATAGGGAAAAGGTTTGTTGTCCATGCCAGTATCATATCAGTATAATTGTAGAAAATATTCGAAAAAAGAGAAACAGGTAATAATATATATATATATATATATATATATATATATATATATATATATAATAAAGTATACCAGCTTGTTGTATTGTTGGGCTATGTGGAGTTGTTGGTTCCCTGAGGGAAGAGTGTGGCATGTGATAACCTTTCCCAT
>JBBPDJ010000021.1:1312386-1333577 GCA_037974625.1 Cucumis cinereus
TTTTATAATGTCAGTAAAAATTGATACAAATAAATATGGTAGGAGACTTGTGACTTTGGTATTGTTTAATATTTGATGGTAAAAAGAAAATATATATTGGCTAAATGTAAAAAAAAATAATAATAACGAAAACAATAATGATAAAATTAAAAAAATTAAAAATCTTAAATTTTATCATTTATTTTTTTTTAAAAATAGTCATATGCTTTAAGCCCTTTGAGTAGGCATATGTTAAGAATTTCATGCCGAAATCGAGATTTGAAACCAATGCAGTGGTGATTATAATGGGTAGAGATGTTCACATTTCAATTTTGTCTCAAATTTTGTTTCGTTCAAGAGGAGGGAGACGTGAAAAATGTTAAAAAATAACATTGGATTTTACTCAACTCAACTCAACTCGAATTACATATAGGTTAAATTTTTAGGTATAAGATTTGATTTTGATTTTTTGAAAATTTAAAATTTAATTTCGAATTGTTTGCATAGTAAGTATTAGTCTATGAAAAATGCTTACGACAACAAAATAATTAATATTCTTTTCCATCCTTTTCCGCAAAATGACAAAACTACACATTATTATTTATGTATTACTATAAATGATTTGATTTTTCATTTTAATTTTTCTTTTTTTGCTGACGTGTCATCTCATCACGAAAAACAAATAAAGTCAAATCTGTCGTTAAGTATCGTACCGTGTTGGCAAACTAATATGGCTTTTATGTCAACAAAATTTCAATACAACAAATAATTTCATGATTTAACCCAATTTTATGGGTTTTGTATCTCGTCAATATTATAATTTTGGGAAAAAAAATTATTGATTTTAACTATTTATCAATGGTAATATTTGGGTATACAACAGAGGTACAACAAGGATGTTTGGTACACGACGTTTTGAATGAAACCAATAACAAAATCACGTAAACTTAAGTCTCTATTCGTTCGTAGTCCAAAAATTATTTTGTAAAACAATAAATTTTATGAAAAAAAATAATTCTTATTTTTTACTGTATTAAAAAAATACATCTGGGTTCAATTTAAAATTTTGAAATTCAAATTCAAAATTCAAAATTTATATTTGGTTATGAGTTTGAAAATGCAATTTCACAAATTCTCAAAACAAAATCTAAAAACAAAGAAAACTACAATTTATTATTTTTGAAAATGGGTTATTCCGAATGTCGTTTGTAGAAATCGATTTTAAAAACATGTATACCAAACAAATTTTAATTATTTTTTTTGTATTTTTTGTTTCTTAAAAACGAAAATACAAAATATCATACAAGTGATAGACAATTTTAGAGATAATTGTTCTAAGTTATATTAATAACCCATAATCATTTTCTTGTTAAATTTAGTTGCATTTTTCAACATTTAAAAATGGAAGTCATGTTAATGCTACTGAACCGAGTTCACTTTAAAGAAGGATGTTTTATTATTTATTATTATTATTATTATTATTATTATTATTATTATTATTATTATTATTATTGCTCTATCTAACTATTGAAAGGGAAGGGAAAAGTGAGGGCCGGATGGGGCATGCCTAAAAGATTGAGGTTTTAAAATAAAAATAAAAGAATTCAAACTTATACGCTACCTTTTGACTATTAAGAGGCCGTGTGGCACGCCCCTCCTCCAATTAAAGTTTCTAAAGACAAAGTGGACACATATCCAAACAAAATTCATTGCATTTATTTCTCTAATTTTCTACCCTAAACCAAATGGTAATTATGGAATTAGTTTCAGATTAGTGCTCCTAAACCCTGATTAAAAAATAATACAAATTGTCTTTATTTGAATTGAATAATTCTCAAGATGACTACTTTTAACTTGGGGGGGAACTTTCCAGTATTTTTCAGAAGGAATCATGAACAATAATAATAATAATAATAAGAGTTAGTACAGTGTGTGACATGAAAAATATGAAATCTTTTTTTCAACAATTTTTGTACCAAAGTATCTCTCTAAAACCCATTTCACAAGAGGCCCAAAACCCCCCCACCAAACACCTAAATTCTCAACAACCAAGATGGTGTAAAATATAAGATGAGAGATCCGAGCCAATCACAGAGTCAAGGAATCTGAAATAATATAAGGTGGGTTAGGTTAAATCCATTTCCTTTTCCTTCCCAACGAACCAAATTTGAATAAAAGAAACGTAATTTTTCCACCAAATTAATAAACGGTTGGGGTAAAGTTGCAATTAAAGGAGTAAATTTCCTGGTAGTATGGCTGGCCGACTATCTTTGCGCGTCTGAAGGCATAAACGACTGAGTAAAGAACGTGTTGTTGTTGATGAGGACTTTTCAAGTCTGAATGAATGTGCGGTACAGCAGACGGAATATGATGCTTTCAAGAGCCCTCTCCTTCCTGAATAAAACTGCCAACAAAAGGAAACTCATTTATTTCTGCCCAATGAATATCTAGTTCCCAAGAAATGTTGGAGCAGTTTTTTTTTCCCTTTTAAGATTAGGTTTGGCCAAATCAGACATCCATATCCCTGTAATTTGCATTAAGCAAATCTAGAACTTAATCCATGGGAAATAATTACATTTGACGGATATGGGGTGGGGTAGCCTGTTTTTTTTTTTCTTTTTTTCTCTATCTAGAGTCATTGACCAAGTTTTATAACTAAATGAAAAGGAAATTACATGTGAAGGATATGGTGAGATGTGTATAGAGAGAGAGAGAGAGAGAGAGAGAGAGAAAGTCGTATACTGTTTCTTTTTCCAAATTCAGAAACTTGCGTGTCTGAAACAATTGGTCATGGCTTTCAATAATGATGATTGATGAACCTCAATAAATCTTCAATGTACCGTGGGAATAGAGTGATAGTATAAAAATGGAGCCAAGTCAATCTGGGATTTAACCTACTACTCCCAAAACCTATTGTTTGTCCAGGGTCTTGACTGATGACTCAAGTAAGAGATTTGCCAGCCCATTCCCGTTCACGTCGTTTTTGTTTGGCTTGCATTTTGTTGAATTTCTCTTTCCCTTTCTCGAGAAGAGGGTCATGTACAACATAGTCATTTGGATCGTCACTACGTGACATGCGGTCCTGCATGATATATGGTGAAAACTAAGTAATGGATATTGATAAGGATTACAGTTCATACATTTTCCATTTGCGATCAAATACAAGTTCCAACAATTAAATCTATTCATAAACCAGATAAAAAGAACCAGAGACCAAACTCATAACTGGATGGACATAATGAAGTTATATTGTTAACATAAACATGGCATATACTTCATAATCTACTCTCGGGCAAGAGGAAAATTATTGAGCAGATTGAAATATTTTGCAAATTTTTATAAGAATGCTAAGCGAACTTTATTTTGTTGGAATATTGAGCAATTTTTGAGTCCATTGAAGTGTTAATGTGTTGCACGAAGTTGACATTTAAAACTTTTTAGCATGTTAATAAATTCACAATCACTTACCTTGCCAGGCTCTGGTGTGAACTTTAACCTAACAGATTTCCAATCTGATAAATTGTCATCGCCACCCCCAGATTCAGCGTTTGAAGGTTCTGGTTTTCCAGAAAAGCCTTTCTTAAAATTTGCAAGTTTTGCCAAAACCTACAAGTAATAAAACAAAAAGAAAAGGTAAATACTTTTTGTTTTCCAAGAATGTGAAGGTAAATACTTACGTAAATATCCATGCATGAAAAAATGCAAAAAGAAGTTCCTCATTATGCAGAAGACCTTAAAGTTATTCACAAATATGAAATCATAAACACAAACCAAAAAGAGGAAGGAAAAGGGAAAGCTTTAAGAACTAAGCTTAATAGCGTAACAAAGTTAAGATTCATAATTTGAAATTTCAAATGTCCTTTCCCTTTTTCTGGTGTCTATGTACCATAACCCAAGCTAAACAATGAAATAAGAAGTGTTATCTGGACTTGTTACACAAGAAAATCCAAGTTTCAGTCAATGATCGTTATAGCTATTTGATTTGAAGCGGGCCTACAAAAGAAAAAGGGCGAACAAAGCAAAAGGTAATATTAAAATGTTTTAGTAAATTATCCATAAGAAGATGTAACATTCTGAAGAACTGGAAGGGATGTTTTACTACCCAGATAAAAAAATAAAGGCGCCATGTTAATCAAAGGAAATTAGGTGCAGTGTGACTGACAATTATCAGGATTCACAATTGTCATTGTGCAGGCTCAAATAAAAACTTCTTGATCTCATTTCAACATTATTTCAAACAAAATTAAATTCCCTTTTCAAATAATAATGATAAAAAAGGGATAGGAATTAAAACAAACAAGTATCGAAGATGAAAACATACCTCATCTTCACGCCCTTGAAGTCTTCTCTTCTTCAATTTTTGCAGCTGTCTTCCTCTTTCAGCATCACCCAGTAACTGCAAGTCTGAGTCAGCATTGGCCATTCGCTCTGCTTTTGCTTCAGATCCAATTCCCTTTTTCTTTAAGGATAACTTCTCAATCTTTGGTTGCTCACGTTTAGTTTTCTCAGCATCGAGCCTGCTAAAAAACGATGTAGATGCAGCAGATGTTTCAGTTTATTCAAAAATCGAAAAAGGAGAGAAGAAAAGAAAACATAGCTTCTATATGAAATGACAATAATAAATAATGATATGCAGAAAGTAGAATCTTCAACCTACAAAATAAAATTCAAAAAATAAAGATTGTAATTAAGCTATGATGACCCTGTAAATCAAGATTAAAGTCAATTATCAAGGTCTAATACTTAGAGTAAACAAGTATAGATTGCAGTAGCGGGTTCTATGTGGAAGGATAAAAGAGAAAATTTCATATACTATTTGTAAACTATAGTTTAGGGATAATGGCTCTTGGACATAAAAAGGCAATTGCAAAAGCTAATCTTCTGTAGATCAATTACACTAGAGCTTAATAGAGTCTCGGTCATTCTCTCAACCGAAAAAAGTGAACTTCAGAACTCAAGAACACAATTGTGCAACCTATAGAATAGATCTGGTTCAAGTAAGGTCGTTGAAAAAGTGAACTTGATAGCCCTTATACAACAAATCTCAGTGATATGAACTACATTAGCTGCTAAACACAAACTCGTGCCTTCTTTTGCAGCCTAAACAGCAATCAAGTACTCACGCACGGAATAAAAATTGTGAAGGCATGAAAATACGAAAATTCCCCTTTACCAACTCCAACAAAAATAAATAAAGAAAGAACAAAAAAATTGGAGCAAACATGAGTTCGATTTATATTTTACCTTCGAGTAGATCCTTCACGATTTTTTGAGTCAGAAGTCCCTGCACATCAAATTCAGAACTTCAAGAAACTTAAACCTTGAGAAATTCTTATTTTGAGCAGTCAGGTCTCAAAGCCCTAAACTTAGATTCTACGGAAAACATTGGCCGAGGAAAGGATAAATGATAACAGTAATAACTTTAGACTATTCGTGCAAGAGTATCATCTTGCAAACCTACTTTTCCATAAAATATTTTCATTATGTGAAGTGGAATACATGCACCAACTATCTTTCATCAAAGCTTAATGAATTGACTGCTGGTTCAAACTTTCTAACTTTGTTTCCATCATTTTCCTGTTCTTCCTATTTTACTAATACAGAGAACGTCTCCATGTTATTCCCTATCACGTTCTAATATTTGACTAAAACTGAAGTTATGCTTAGCTTAGCTCCCTATGCAAATTAGATCTTTGATTTCAAGACAACTAAAGAAAACTTTGAGAAACACCTCCCCTTCTCCTCTGGCAGCGACTTAGTGCAATTCTTCACATATGTCAAATTAAATTTGAGCCAAGTACCAATATAAAAGTTAATTTTTAAAAAATAGAAACACACATGGTATACAGAAACTGTGTGAGACTAAAGGATCGTAGTTCCATATTGAAACCAAAAAATTTCATAGAAGTATTCCTCTAGAAATAAAATGTATAGAAGTATACAAAGAATGTTTAAGTCACCATTTTTAGACTTTTGGTGAGATGGTGCATCTCCCAACTCTGTTCTTTTTCTCAATATCTGTTGACGCATTCGGGCATCGAAGTTAGCTTCGTCATCATCACTATCGCTGTATTGAGGGAGATTAGAATTTTCAGGTTCTGAATCTCTATGAGAATCTTGTTTCTTTGATGCTAAAGTTTCTCTAACAGATAGCTGCATCTCCCTCGTTCTTTTACTGTCCTGCATTCAAAAAAATTCATCGGGCTAAGCTAGAGACCAAAAAAATATTCTATGCGTGGTGTGGCATAAATGAACACACTGAGTTTTTGCCACTACAGCAGCTTCAAAAGTGAATGTTAGAAGAAAATATTATTGCCACTATCTCACATGAGCAGATCTCCTATGAAAATCAACGGGTTTTTTTTTTTTTTTTTGGGGGGGGGGGGGGGTGGGGGGGACTCGAGTTTTCAAGGGGAAACTGAAATGTCCAGAAGATGATTTATCCAATATATCAAAACTGCTCCTAATTTTTGGAAAATTGATAAGCAATGTAATTGAAAGTTGTTATTTTATTTTGTTTGTTTGTTTACCAATTCACTGCTTGGAATCTCTGACTTTAGCAAACGTGGATCATCCAACACATCATGACTGCTCTTAATTTTTTTCTTCACAGCTGCCAGTTCTTTCTCGTCCTCTTCAGCTTCTTCTCCAAACGATAGTAAATTTAATTTTCTACGTTATGCAAACATACCAAGCAACAGACAAATCAGGGGTAACGACAGCATCCATCTCCAAAGAGAATTTCAAAATGTATAAACTCTTACTTTACAGCTTTCTTCTTAGTGTCCTTGTTTTCAGAATCAACGGTGGATGTGACCACAAGCTTAGCAGGTGCTCTTGGAACAATATCGTCAAATGGATTCCATAATACCTTAAAATAAATAAATAAAAGAAAGGTAGGACCTTAAAGATTCGTTTGACATAATAGAAGCTTATAACATTAGGGAAATATGAAAGTAGCTAAAAACTATGATGAAATTGTAACCAAGTTCAAAACTTGTATCATTAATCCTACCTCAATTGATTTAATCTTGGGTGGATCCACAGGACGATCATCCTTGTCAGTTTCTAACTCACCCAAACTTGTTAGGTTATATATAGAATCTCCAGTGACCTAAAACAACCAATGAACTCCAGCATGACACTAGCAATCAAAATCAAAACAGTTGCACGATAAGAATCATTGTTACCTTCCCAAAAATTGTATGTTTCTTGTCAAGGTCATCACATCGACTCAAGGTTATAAAGAACTGACTTCCATTAGAATGAGGCGACCCAGCATTTGCACATGCTACTAAGCCCCTGTGCTTGAATCTAAGCCGTGAGTGAAACTCATCCGGGAAAACACCCCCATATATACTTTCACCACCTGCGTAAAAATGCAGAATGCCAAGAAATAAGAAAAATAACGATGCATAAGCACGATTTCTCTAACATGGTAGAACTAAAATAACATAAACACTATGGAAACACCTTCGTAAAGTGCCTTAGGAGACAGCATAGCCAGTGACTACGTGCCACAAACTAAAATAACACTCTCCATAGCTAAAGAACGCCACTCAAATATCAATTTCTCTGAACAGTGAAATATCATTATATGCAGAGAATGATACAGCGTAAACTTCATTAACTACAAATTCAATATAATTCGTTCTAATTTCTCCGTCCAAGAACCCTAGATCAGCTTACTCTACGAATATCCACTCCAAGAATAATACAGAGCTCAAAACCCTAACCAACAAAAGCAGTCAGATGGAAAGCAATACAGAAATGTACTGACCTGTGCCGCTACCGGTAGGATCGCCGCCCTGAACAATGAAGTCCTTGATAATCCGGTGAAAGATGGTGTTGTCGTAGTAGCCTTCAAGACAGAGCTGAACGAAATTTCTGACGGCTTTGGGAGCCTCCTTAGGCCAGAGCTCGATATCAAGCGGTCCGCATGTGGTATTCAGCACGACCTTCCCCCTCGTCGGTGGCTCTAATACGTAAACTGTCGACATTTTTACTCAATTTTCAGAACCCTTTCGCTGCTGCCGCGCCACCCTCCGCTTCGTCGAAATATTCCCGCGGGGGGAAGAAGGTGGAGGGAGTGAAACTTTTCCCCAGCTTTCGTTGACTAAACGACGTCGTTGTGAGTTTGTAAATTGGTCAGCCCAATTTCCATTTACCGCCACGTCAAAATTCCGTTAGATTAACCCTAAATTATTGGTTAAATGACCCTGAGTTAGGATAAATTAACATGATTTCTCTTTTAACGTTTAATTTTCGTTTTTTTACCGTTGTGTTAAAATAAATATAGGAAAAATCTAAATATTCATATTATTTGATTATGTAAGGAGTAAGTAATTAAGTTTGTTTTTTATGGCCATAGTTTAATTATCTATGTGATATGTATTGTTCTAATTTTGCCCTCTTTTGTTGTTATAGCGCATATAAATATTAATTTCGTTGAAGATTGGAGTCTTCTTACTTCATTGTCTGACAATTTGGCACATATGTAATCAAAAGGATTTTGATTATACTACTACTACATTCTTGCATATTACATGTGTGATAGGCTCTAGATATTGTGAACTCTTTAGATCAAGAGTTAGTTGGTATCAGTCTTATTAACTAAATCAAATACGGCTCTAAACTTTGTCTAAGGATGCCAGTGGCTAGTCCCCTCCACCCCTAGCTCCTCCAATGTTGACCGTGTCCCTTACTCTCCATGAAGAAGCGTTTCTAAAACTCTTAAAAGCATTTCATCTTTTATTGTATGAAAAAAGTATATCTTCTTCATTTGAACCTTCTTAACATGAAAAATGAAACATGCAAACAAAGTCGAACCTTCATGAGTTGCACTAATGTAGTCAATCAATGAACTCCTCCATGTCAATCGTAGTTGCAAATTAGTTGCTCTCGAGTCGACTTTCCATACTCATTGACCGTTC
The DNA here is from genome assembly GCA_037974625.1 of Cucumis cinereus. NCBI lineage: Eukaryota > Viridiplantae > Streptophyta > Magnoliopsida > Cucurbitales > Cucurbitaceae > Cucumis > Cucumis cinereus. The sequence continues at coordinate 1,321,299 of JBBPDJ010000021.1, forward strand.
TTGACAATTTGTCTCGAACAGTAGCCACCATCACTGGTTGGTTTCTTCCGTACTTTTTTAATTATCATTTTATTTAACTTCCATTTCTCGTTTTTCTTATTTACTTGGGAAAAAAATATTGATGTTTTTCTTCCAAATATCTAAAAATTTAAAATTACAACCACCACGTTTCCATCCCCTCTATTATCTGAATGTTTACCCATCACCATATTACCACATTTTTAAAAAGCAAAATATATACAACCACTGTAAAAAGTAGAAAAAAATTACCAAGTTACCTAGAAAATGTTACCACAAATTAAATACAACCAAAGTCTAAAAGTAAAAAGGTAAAAAAGAGCAATAATGATTGAGCATTAACAAAGGATTGGGCTCTACATGAATGAATTCTAAGGAGATTGGCCCACAGTCCCTCTAAAAGGTGGATTATGTCTAGAGAAAGGTATGACAAAAGAGCCAAGTTTTGAAGATACTATAGATTCTTAACTTTGCCAATACTTTGGATTCTTTCTCATTTCTCCATTCCCATTCACTCCAATCTTTGACTTCAAATGCAATTACTATCCATTTTCAAATATGCTTATGGCCCACCTTGCATCATCTCTCTACGATTCCGACTTCCAATAAAGTTTTGTTTACTACAGCAATCGTGGGATAAAAGATCGAACGATTAAAAATGCAATTAAAATTTCACTGATTATGAGTATCTTCAATGGCACCAAACCTGTTGAGTAAAACCAAAACCAAAGTCTAAACCACAGTGTTCTTCGTTTAGTTCTTCCAACATACCATTTTCTCTTCTCTTCAGTAATTTCTCGATGTGTCGTTCCAAAACGATGCCGTTTCTAGGAATAAGGCGTATTCTTGGCTCTTGGGGGCTTTGGATCGTCGCACTGGCTTTGGTTTCAGCGTCATCCGAAGCCCAAATGGCTGTCCCCTCCACCGGACAGCTCTGCATCAGCGTTTGCTCCACGTGTCCGGTGATTTGTACGGCGCCGCCTCCTCCACGCTCTTACATTCCGCCTCCGCCCAACTTTTACGGTGGATACAATATGGTGCCGCCGGCTACTCCGTCGTATTATTTATGGGGTCCGCCACCTCCGGTTGCGAATTATTTTTTGGGTGCACGGCCTTCCGGTGAGATGCCTCAAACGGTGGGGCCTCGGGATTATTCTTACCCTTATTACTATTTCTACAGTTCAAATTCGGGTTCATTCTCTTATATTTCGAAGTTCATCGTGTTGTTTGTGTGTTTGTTTCATTTTGTTTTGTAACGGTGTTGACAACAACCTGACGGATTGTTGTTGTTGAAGGGTCTGTTTTTGGGGACTTGATCAATTGTTTGTAAGATTTGATGTTTTCCTTCGGTTAGATCTTTATTTTAACCGATTAACCGGTTCAAATCCGTGATAACGGTGTCGACTATAATTAAAGTGACGTATAGTGGGTTAGTTCAAAACGTCTACTCGTATTTGTAATGATGAAAAAAAAGAACTCTAATTATTGCTAGATTATTCAAGGGTGCGTGAGAGAAAGTTGTATAAATATTTTAAATTTTGTACAGGTGGTTTGAGTAATTGAAATCAACGGAGGAGTTGAATGCGTTTTGATAGTTTACTTGAGTCTCTTTCTAAATTTTAAACAAGAGTTTAGCTCAACTACCACTAATGTATGTCGAGAATCCAGAGGTTTTCGGTTTAAGTCCCTCCACCCTCGTGTACCGAAAAAAAAGTATTCTTCCAAAATGAATATGCCAGACATTCAAATCTCTTACTTCTAAAGTTGTAAGATTGCAAAAAAAAAAAAAAAAAATGAACGAAACTCATATCAAACATTGGATAAGTTGATATTACTATAATTAGATAGAAAAGTAAGAAACACTAAAAAAGTACAACAATTGCAATGTAGAAGATTGAAACTATGATCTAAATAAGAGTGTTTCAGTGATCATCGAACTAATATCACTTTAACTTAAATCTAGTGATATAATGTTATAAACTCTAGTTGATATAATATTGCAATTTATTTGTTTTCTTAAAAGATAGATGTTTAAAAAAATACTAGCCAAATTGTACCAATTGTTGTATATTTATACAAGTCGTACTAAACTCTAAGTTTGATCAAATTACACCTCAAATTTTGATAAATATTACCGTCTCACTCTAAAATATTGTCATTTGTACCATACAATAAGTTGCGAATATATTTCTGGATATAACTCGAAACAAAAAGAAAAATCTATAACTATTTTTAATAATTAATTGTAATTTTTTGTGGAAATTTGAAGGGTGATTTATGAACATTAAGCAAATTTAACCTAAAAAAAAGAACAGAAAATTTCCCTTTAAATACACTCTATTTTTCTTACTTTAGAAGGAAAAAATATTTATTTTGGTGAAGATTTAAATAAAATCCGCATTTATTTTTGTAAATTTAGCCCAAAAATGATTTTCATAGACCATAATACCCCTCAAAGAACAAAAGAAAATTTTGGGAAAAGTATGCCTCTGCTCTCTCTCTCTCTCAGTCGTGCAAAAAACTGAAGTCATTTCAGATCCGAATGGTAAAACGATAACCGGTTTCGTTAACGAGCGGGGACGGAGCTCATCTGCTCGTCGGCAGATCTGTGATTCTACCTGATTTTCCGAACACAAATTTCTAGATCCGGGCTGTCGTACCACTCAATACGGAAGTCCGGAAAATGGAGACCGTGAATGCAGATGAGCTCGCATCGTCGACGGCTTCCACTCTCCTTCCACTCGCCTCCGCCGCGCAGCAGCCATACGTGTCGGAGCTCCTTTCTTTCACCCTTGATCGTTTAAACAAGGTAATTTTTGAATATATCTCACCGGTTGTGTGTTGCACTGGGAAATGGAGTGGTTTAATGCAATCTAGTTCAGAGATAACAATGTTTTTTATTATTCAATCGATTAGTTTGGAGTTGAAAGGAACTGCCTCAGTGTATACTCTGTAATTAGTGACATATCTCGTTTTGTACAGGAACCGGAGCTTCTTCAGGTGGATGCGGAGCGAATTCGGAGGCAAATACAAGAGGTGGCAGTGGGCAACTACCGAGCTTTCATTGCCGCCGCCGATGCGTTGCTTGCAATTCGAGAAGAAGTATCTTCCATCGATAAGCATCTTGAATCTCTGGTAATTTCAAATCCTCTTGCCTTCCCTTTCATTGCTTGCTTTGTTTATAATTTGAGATCTCAATACCAAGGAAAATTGTACTTTATGGTGATAATTGTTCAGATGATTATTGCCACTTGACTATTGACAGTGTGGAAGTTAATCAATTTATGGATTGGACTTGCATGTCAATCAAGATTTTCTATTAATTTTAAGTTCCTTGGCTTGATAGACAGTAAACAAAGTGGAATTACCTCGGTTGTTTTGTTCGTTTGTTTTATCTGTTAAGAGATCATCTCTCTGACCTTCCTCTTTTCATGTCTGTTTTGTAATTATTATTGTCGATATTATAATCGTAGTTATTACTATGACTGTAATTGTTCGTTTACTACCACATTCTCATTATTATTACGGTAGGAGGATAACTAGTATGATGAGGCAGTGAAATTAACAGATCATACTGTTATTACCTTTACACTTTTGACAATATTTGATATTGAGATATAATTTTCTCTTTTATAGATATCTGAGATTCCAAATTTGACATCGGGTTGCACAGAGTTTATTAAATCTGCGGAACAGATTCTGGAGGAGAGGAAGATGAACCAGATATTGCTAACAAATCACAGTACTCTGCTTGATTTACTTGAAATTCCTCAGCTTATGGACACGTATGTATTTGAATGTTTAATCTATGCTAAAAATCTTACCTCGTGTTGTGTCAATCAAATATGTGGATATGTAAAGTACTTCAAAATGGTTTGTTCCAGACAATATCTTTCAGAGTAAGCTGCAATAGGCATATGTTTGTATTGAGCTAAAAATATGTTAAATCAATTCCAATTCCCTATGCTGACCGTTAGTTGTCTTCATAAGAATATGTTTTTGTACATATTGCTGGCATGTACCTTTTTAATTTTACTTGGTTCTGTTTGGTTTTATTTTTTGTTTTACATTCTAAATCTGTTTGAGCCCAATTTCTATAAAAGAAATTCTGTTTTAGCTGGAGCTGACTTTGTTTGGACAAGTGTTCTCTACTAGTGCGCTGAGTCAAGGCACCCACAAGATGAATTAGTGTGCTTCCAGCTCCGTTGTAATTTTCTTTAGTTAACTGCTCTAGACGTGAAAGATTGTTGTAATTATAATGAAGAAAAGCATGTTGGTAAATTTGAAGCACGATCTTGCTTTAGGATTTAAGAATAGGATGAATTTCAATTCTGTTGCATATTATTTTGGTCTAATATTTTGAGAAGATTGTAAAATGTTTCTGGTCCCATATCTTCCTCAGGTGTGTACGGAATGGAAATTACGATGAAGCTCTTGACTTGGAAGCATTTGTTGCAAAACTTTCAACCATGCACCCTAAGCAAGTTTTTCTCCTACTAGTCACAAAGTGATTTTCTGTTTTGGAAGCTAACGTTGTAACAGGCATCTTAACTAGACTCTCTCTTTTTTCCCCATAGAATACCAGTTATTCAAGCCCTGGTGGCAGAAGTCAGGCGAACCACCCAATCTCTTCTTTCTCAACTTCTCCAAAAACTCCGTTCAAATATTCAGGTATTCTTCATGAATTATGATTATGCTAGCACATGTCATCAAAAGCACGCTATACATATGATAATAATAATTTTAAAAACTGCAGTTACCGGAATGTCTCCGCATCATTGGATATCTACGTCGAATTGGAGTATTTAGTGAATATGAAATGCGTTTACAGGTAAAAGTCTAAATCTACATTGCACTATAACTATTCTCATCTCGAAAATTTATAAGAAATCAGCTGCATTAATTTTTGTCGAAGTTAATTATATGGGACTCCACTTACCTTCTTTCAGTTTTTAAGATGCCGAGAGGCATGGCTTACTGGAATTCTCGAAGATCTTGACCAGAGAAATGCTTATGAATATTTGAAAGGAATGATCAATTGCCACAGGACACATCTTTTTGACGTTGTTAACCAATATCGAGCTATATTTGCTGATGATACGTCCGGAAGTGAAGAAAATTATGACAGTGGGCTTCTTTTTAGTTGGTCTATGCATCAGATAACTTCTCATCTGAAGACGCTCAAGATAATGCTCCCAAAAATAACAGAAGGTGGATCTCTGTCAAATATATTGGAACAGTGCATGGTAAGACGAATTCCTTCTGCCTGATATTTGATTAATTTATGGAACATTTATCAACTTCTGGTTCTGGGAATCTTTAAACAGATTGAGGTTCAAAAGTTGTCCTATGTGGCAATACTTTAAAGCCTTATTCTGAAGTTACCAAAATAATGGCCTCAAAGCTTCAAAATTATCTTATATGATGATTTTTATAGTGTTTATTTTAATTTTTGAAAGATCATTCTATTATTCTACATGAACTTGTATAGCTGAAAGGCTAATTTCTGGATATATACATGTATACCCAATGCATAATAACTTCATTTATACGTGTGGAAATACTTGGATTTCTGTTTTTTTTTCTTTGGGGGGGGGGGGGGGGGGGGGGGGACGTTGGGAATGAAAAGCACAAGGGAAGTTAACCTAAAGATAACGCAAACTAACTTCGAAACTGTACAAGTAGACCACAAGGAATGAAGAAAAATGTTAAAAAACTGGAAACATCCTGAGATGATGCTCAAACTGAAGCATTTATTCTCAACATGCTTAAATATAACAAGGAAACTCTGAGTGATGTTTGATCCATTGTTATGTTCTATGTCCGTGGACTTCAAGGTGAAGCCTTTTCATAATTATTCTTCTCGTTTTACTTGATTCTATGTTTGTGGACTTCAGCAGTGGGCTTTATTTTTGTGTTTTTCATTTTTTCTGAATGAAATTTTAGTTATTCATTTGGAAAAGATATTCAATGTAACAAAGTGACTTGGAATTCCAGCGGCTTAATTGATTTTTAATTATTCATTATCATTTGCAGTACTGTGCCATGGGGCTTGGCTGGGTGGGAATGGATTTTCGTGGTTTACTTCCTCCACTTTTTGAAGAGTAAGGCTGTTTTTTATTTTTGGTTTCTTGTTTTTCGAACTCAACATTAGTGAAATAACTCAACATTAGTGAAATTATTTTTATTTCCTTAACTTAATTACTCTACAGGGCAGTTCTTAATTTATTTTCAAAAAATATGGCTACTGCAGTTGATAATTTTCAGGTAATCATTTGAGGCATGCTTTTATTCTTGACCAAATTCAATTTTTCTAAGAAGGCTGGTGATGTTGCTTGGCTGCAGTCGATATCACTGTCATGACTCATGACTGACTGACCCTGTTTATTGCCTATGCAGTTAGTTTTGGATTCCCATCGTTGGGTCCCACTTCCAGCTGTTGGCTTTACGGCCAGTAGTATTGGCGAGGAAAGTCAGGAAGACGTGACTCCTCCTTCGTATTTGATGGAACATCCACCTCTTGCTGTTTTTGTGAATGGTATGTCAGATGTTTGCTTCATATTGGCATATACCGTAAAATGTTTTTTCAAGTGGTTCCCAGAAAACTTGTCAAAAGATAAAAGAGGGAACAGCGCACAACTTCGTTCTGCTTTTGTATAAACTAGTAATTTATCCGCATCAGATAGATTCAAAGCTGAAAGAAATTTGTGGTTTGCTTGCTATATTGTTTTTCCTAGTAATGCTACGAGTGGTTTATGCATAGCTTGATACAACTAATTTACCTGACCATAGTTCAACCTATGAGACCAAAGTAAGAAATCCATACTAGAAGGTTATGTTGCTGCAATATGATAGATCTGTTCATGACATTTTCTTTCGGTGGTATTAGGTGTATCGGCAGCTATGAACGAACTCCGACATTGTGCCCCTTTGAGCTTGAAGCAAGTAATAGCTCAGGAATTAATAAAGGGATTGCAGGCTGTTTCTGACTCTTTATTGAGATACAACACAACTCGCATGCTAAAAGATAACGAATCTGGACTTTTCCTCCAGCTTTGCCGCGCATTCATAGAGGTGCTGCTTTAGTTTTTTTCTCCTTTGCCAATGCCATTTAAAATCTCTCTTCTAAAAGAATCTCAGCTCATTTCGAACCATTTTCTTCAGGTTGCTTATCCACATTGCGCCACTTGTTTTGGCCGATGTTATCCCGGTGGGGCAACACTAATATTAGATGCAAAGAATTTGTACGATGGCATTGGTCGTCTATTGACTGTCTCTTCCTCAAGGGAACTACCGAAAACAGTCAGCAACACCGAAGAGAAAACCATTACAGAAAATGGCGATATCCCTGCGCTGGAAAATGGAGCTACATCAGATGCTGACAAAGACCAGAAAAGCCCCTCCTTGCCCACCAATGAAAAGCATAGCGAAGGTGAAGCAGAGCAAAGCAATTAAATTTAATACCTTATACTTGATTTTGTAGCCCTCCATTTTTTTTTGTTTCCTTTTCTGGGTCCATTCTTTTAAACGTTCGTTTGTAATTATTCTCTAGAATGAGTGACTGAGGCGAAACCAAATTTTCATCAAAATGTTACAGTTACATTCAGTAGTGTATGATATAGGAGCAGGTAGAGTTCATTAATGAAAAATATTTTATTTCCCAAAGGAAAAACTGGAAATAAGTGTTTAATCCTTGAATCCGCGTACAAGTTCTTTATTTGGTCGAAGTAAATAACCCATTATATATTGAATCACCATTTTCGTCGTGTTTTCATCCAAGCTTTGACCTCGATGTTGATAGTATAAACTTCATGTATTGCTATGTTTTATAATTATCTTAAACGTATTAGATAATATTTGTGATGATTTTTGTGAGAAACTTATAAATAGTTAAAGTTGCAGCATTTTGTTAACAAAATTATTCAAGTCCTCATCTAAGTTTAATGTGCGATTTGATTAAATCAAAAGTTTACCATGAAAAATTGTACAATTGGTTGAGCTTAATGGTCAACATTATTTATTTGCTAAAAAAGGTTATTAGGAGATTTGACATTGCCATCGTATAATTTATAGACTATTTATGCCAAACCTATGCTTTCAAAATTTGTTATTGATTTTTAAAAATATTATAACCATTTTTTTTTTTGTAATCAAGTAATTTTGATATAAGAAAATTTCATTTAAAATTTTAAAATGAAATACTAAATATAGGAAATGATATTTGTTTGAAAAATTCTCAGGAGTACGGTGCGTTTTGATTCTTTCTTCTCACTTGGCTTAGTGACGGTTAACCGCCGGTTTCCCGTTACCAAATGGCCCCAAAACGCTTCGTTTTAAGTTTAGAAAAACCCTCCGTCGAAACCCTGATTCCGCTCCGTGTCCTCTTTGCAACAAAAGCGATGGCCCATATTGGCGGCAAAGACGTTGTTGCTTAAACAGACTCCCCAACTCTCCTCCTGCATCTCTTCGGTCTGAAGCTCATCAGGTTAACATCAATTTTCTTCTTATGGTAGATTCTTTTCGAACTTTTATTTCATCCATCGCCTCATTATCGTTTGTGATTTTGATCCATTCTCCATATTCTGTCCTCTTCATCTTTGTCTGTGTTCTTCTTACTGGATTGTTCTTTACTAATTCCCGCTTGAATTCTTAATTGATGCTCATGTAATTGTAATTGAAAGTGGTAGCTCAAGACATGAAAGTTATTTTGAGAGGAATTATGCTTTGAGGTCCAGTTCTGGGTTGCGTTTGGAGGTGCTGGGAAGTACTAAATTAATAATAATGTTCAGATATTTCGTATACTATGTAAGTTTCTGTTAGATTTATAACCTTAAATATACATTTCCTCATCAGCTTTAAATTTTTGGTTAAATTTTTGGTTAGTCGATGATTCAAGATGGTATCAGGTTCAACCTGCTCTACATTGTTATAACCCCCAATTAAAATTGGTTTCCAAAGTGTAGAGAGTGTTGAATGATATAAAATTAAATTTGGCTTTCACCCATCAACTTAAACTTAATGATCAATTGGTGTTTTAAGAGTTTTTGTTATGGAACTTTTTCTTCTTTCAGTTTTGAGGGAGAGAGTATGGCTTTGAATGGACAACAGCCTGTGGAGCAACAGCCAAGTACTCAGAAGATTCAAATATACTCTACCTCTAGTACTGGAGTTACTCCTTTCTGGAGAGGTCTCTATCTCTCTCTCAAGTGCACATGCACTCTCACATATATCACATTTAACTCTTTTTCACTATCGCAGAGAAGTATGAAAAGGATGCTAAGAAGTACTGGGATATCTTTTATAAAAAGCATCAAGATCGAGTAAGTTACTTCTTGGCTGAAATCTTTGCTCAACTACTTCACTACTCACCACCCATCTTGAACTCTAATGCTTCCAACTACTGGTTAGAAAACCAGTAGTCTTATGCTCTGTCATTATTTGTGGATTTTGGACGATTTATTTGGTTAGGCTTATTTTCTTTTCCGGCTGACATTCTTCACTCACCTTCAGAAAAGTTTGAAATCTACTCACAGTGTTAAATTTTGTTCTTTTGCTACGTATCAGCATAGTTATAACATGGTAATGGTATTTATTTCCATCTTCATATTGTAGTTTTTCAAGGACCGACACTACCTGGACAAAGAATGGGGGCAATATTTTTGTGTGAGTTCAATACGCTGCAAGGTTTAGTTGTATCATTTTTTTCCCTTGTTTTATGGATGCCTCAAATGAACTCAATCGTTTCTATCTTGTGGATCTTCAGGCAGAAGAAAGAAAAGTTGTTTTGGAGGTAAGTGGTCAATTCTTGTCATTCAGTTCAATGTTGCTCGATTATCCTTGTTGTAAAATGAAAAGCACACTTCCATTATCTTTCTTTGGGTGCTAGTTAGTATTTCAAATTATTCACAAATAATATCTTTGGTCCCTTATGCTTGATCATGATGGGATGATCGCGCAAGCATTAACTTCACAATTTTTTTACTTTCATTTATCTTCATTGAAAAGAGAAAATTGCACTGTGGTGATGGGTTAGGTTATATAATGTCACATACTTTATTAGTATATTGTTTAGAAGTTGTTTCAGTGTCTGCTTCATTCTTTCAGTTTCTGAGTGCTTAGACCATTTTTTTCTTTTTGGGTTCAGGTTGGCTGTGGAGCAGGAAACACTGTTTTTCCCTTGATTGCTACATACCCTAATGTTTTCATTCATGCATGTGACTTCTCACCTCGAGCAGTGAATTTAGTCAAGGTTTGATGGCATTTATGTTTTATTTTACGATAGTAATTTTTGCCAAGAAATAATATTTTCATCATTGGTCTGTTTCACTGCCTTCATATTCTAAAGTCCTTACTAGTATTTCATCTCCTTTTGGAATTTGATAACGATAAATGTGCCTTAAGTTGGAAAAATGGACTGGGTTGCTTATGCAGACACATAAAGACTTCATTGAGAGCCGTGTTGCTGCATTTGTTTGTGATCTTACTGCTGATGACGTGAGCAACTACATTTCTCCGTCATCTATTGATGTAGTAATGATGGTAATTTATCTAGCTTAAAATGTTGATAATTTTTTTTCTGTTTTACCATTTTCTCAGCCGTTTGATTGTCTACTTTAGTCTCACTTCTAATATTTTTTTCAAGTAGCTAACTGATTAAGCAGATTTTTGTTTTGTCTGCAGTTTCTCCAGAGAAGATGTCCCTGGTATTGCAAAATGTGAAAAAAGTTTTGAAAGTAAGAACTCATTAGCACTCATTAAGATGTTTGAAGTATAGTTAGGAATATTATGAGGCATATCATTAATTTTTTAGTTTGGAAAGTAGTTATGGAGATTGGTTATAAATAAGAGAATGTGGACAGGGATAAACTTAGGCATTTGGTTAGTGAATTAGGGTTTGGGAGAGATTTCAAGGAAAAGGGTCAAGTATCTCGAATTGCTTGTATATGTTATAGTTTCTTCTCTATTTCATATAATTTCTGTGTTTGGACACTTATCTCAAGATTTATTCATTCATTTATTTATTTTTTATTTTTATAAATTATATCTTGTGAAGCACGGCTGATGAACTAATGAAAATTGATTATCTTACTTTTTTCCAGCCAACTGGACGTGTTCTGTTTCGTGACTATGCAACTGGTGACCTCGCTCAGGTTTCTAATCATGTTTCTTTGATCTCTTTTTGCTGCGTGTGCTATTCTGCTTTTATTCATCTCAGATTCTTATGCCAATTGTCCTATCTCATTATGTATTATTGCAAAGGACCCCTTCCTTTAGATCAAAATGCTGAAAGTAGAATTTTCAAATGATAGCGTAGCTACAAATATATTCATCAATTTCCATGTTAGAAGTTAGAGGCTAGAGCATCCCTTTTTCTGTTATCGTGTCCTTATCTTTTTGTTGGTCTTTGTATAAGAGTTTGCCTTCACTCAAGGCTCTCAAATAATATGCATATGCCCTTCCTCTCGGGGTCTCATTTGCAGGAACGATTTGATTGTAAAGATCAAAAAATCAGTGAGAACTTTTACGTCCGAGGAGATGGAACTGTAAGTAACAATCTTTTCATGCTTAAAGCAATATTCTTTTTTGTTTAGTCTCTTTTTAATCTAGATACATCTACCTTGGTTAGCGTGCTTTCTACTTCTCCAATGAGTTTCTTACAAGTACATTTAAAGAAAATGGATTTGATGTTAAAGAACTCGATGTATGCTGCAAACAAGTTGAGAACAGATCAAGGGAATTGATCATGAATAGGTAAATATTTTTGTACAAATATTTCCACCTTCTTGAAAAATTAATTCATTTGTAGTTGGTTTTCTTTCCTCGGATTGGAAAAAAGGCTATTTACTACATGACCAAAATTAGTACTTATTTTTATTGTTCATAGTTTTGGTTATCATAGTTATTAGTTAAATTGTTTTGTCAAATATCCACTTAAGTGGATTTGAATTGCCAGGTTCGAAGTGCTAACCAATTATTGACCCACGCATTAGGTGATGGGTGTTTGGTAGTTTTACTAATTTCTGGCAACCAAAATTTTTTCAAGCTCTGATTGACTTTCCAGGTTCAAATTAGTTTTAAGAGCGGTGTAGCATTTCAATATTATAATCTTAGTTATTTTGATTTTATGTTTGGAAGTCAATCCCATTGAGCAATTTGCCTTCTCTTCCCTTCAATATTTGTGTGTGTGTGTGTGTGTGTGTGTGTGGGGGGGGGGGGGGGGGGGGGGTGGTGGCCAAACTCCCCCCCCCCCCCACCCCCCTC
>JBBPDJ010000021.1:1333677-1376165 GCA_037974625.1 Cucumis cinereus
CCCCCCCCCCCCCCCCCCCCCCCCCCCCCCCCCCCCCCCCCCCCCCCCCCCCCCCCCCCCCCCCCCCCCCCACTCAAATTCACATCATCCTAAATCTCACTTCAGATCTTAGGTCCATTTGACCTACCCCAAAGAATTGCAATATTGAAATTGAAACCCATCATTGTGATTGTCTTAAATTCACTCTCAATGTCAATAAAGTTGGTGCATTTGTGATGTCCTAACCTACAATAGGAAATTGATGAATGTGAAGTTTGATTATAAACTCGTTAGCTGAAACTTGGTTACTTAACTTACTTGATTGTTTGTTCCTTATGTTACAAATTTAGTCTTTAGGGCGAGACATATTTTATTTTCTTATTGTAACTGTTTCTATTTGTGATTTAAGGCGATGGGTTCAAGCTGTATTCAGCCTTTCAGAGTTTGCAACTCCAGAAGTTAAACTTACTGCAGGCTTTTCTGGCCAAGTTAAAACCAAACCTAGTTCGAAGGAGAATCGTTCGGAGGTGCCTGTCAATGATTTTGAACTCGACTTCTCTGAGGGTGTTGCAATTGATATGTTTGGAATTCCTCCTTCTCAGGATAATGAGGTGTGTGTTTATCCCAAGGATAAAGTTTTAAGATTGCCCCAAATCATATAGATTATTATTGATCCTTTTATTTGTATCTTTGGATCTCTCTGGCCACCCGTATTCTAACTTCTACTTGCGTCATATCGTTTGATTTGTGTAGATTGTTAAGGTGGATGTTAGAGGATGGAATTTCAAAATTAAAGTTCTCTCGAGAGAGTTTCAACATACCTGCAAATCCACCGGTTTGATGCTGTGGGAATCTGCTCGGTTGATGGCCTCTGTCCTGGCAGAAAATCCAACTATATGTGCTGGAAAGAGAGTGTTAGAGTTAGGGTGTGGCTGTGGGGGAATCTGCTCCATGGTTGCTGTTGGAACCGCTAATCTCGTCGTTGCCACTGACGGAGATCCGAGTGCTCTCAACCTATTATCTCAAAACGTAAATTCAAATCTTGACCTGCATATCCTCACCAAACTAAATACCCAGAGACTAGAGTGGGGAAATAGCATCCACATTGAAACTATCAGAAAATTAAGCGAAGGAGGTTTTGATGTCATCATAGGGACTGATGTCACGTATGTTGTTGAGGCTATTTTACCACTGTTTTCTACTGCAAAAGAGCTGATCTCATCTAGCAAGGATTCAGAAAGTGCATTGATTCTTTGCCACGTCCTGCGTCGAGTTGACGAGCCAACAATTGTGTCAACTGCTCATCGATTCGGTTTTAGGTTGGCTGATTCTTGGACTGCAGGAGTCTCATCTAAGTCATCCCAAAGCATTGTGAGCTCTTGGTTCGCTGATAGAGATTGGGATATCCCCAGTACTGCTTTGAATATTATGTACTTCCTTCTAGATAACTGATTACACATTTCTTGTCGACCTTTTTTATATGTCAAAGAGTTTTGATATTTAATTTTTCGAATAGGCGAAATTGCATTTGTACTGGAAGGATTTGAGTTGATATTTAAGCTTTCTTAATATAAGAGGGCATTTATTTGTACCTGGAACACGGGAGAATGGACTTAGACCATTGTATTGATGATTGTTTTTCTTTACAAATACAACAATTGCATGTGGGGATGGAGATCGAGATTTTGATTTCCGATGCCAAGAAAAAAATACATGTCAATTATTGTTGAACTAAACTTATTTTTAACTTGTGTGCTAATGAATCTTGTAGATGCCAACTTAGCAGCTTCATTTTACATTCTTCCCAAGTAATTTGATCCATATCAAATTCAACAGTACTGTGAATAGTGTTTGCATATTTAATAAAACAGTGCCATTTCATCCAATAGTCTAAATTTACGGTTTTCTCATGTAATGAAATGAAAACTTTCAAATCAAACGTGGTTTACTCAGCTTTAACTTAAATTATACCTGTTAAAATGAAAGTAAATTTCCCCTTTTTATGTGGACTAAACGTGTAAATTCCTAATTATGTAATCATTCAAATATCTTTTATTTTTGGAAATTGAAAAATAAAGGTTCGAGGACTTTAAACCACAAATCAGATCATAAACACATCTATAAACTATGCTCATTTTGGTCGATCAGTTGAACTATACGCTCATTTTGGCCAAATGAGTTATTTTAGAGATTCATTATTAGAACTCCAAACCAAATAGAGGGTTAGGAGAAACAATGAACTATGGTAACATCATAATTACTAGTTAGTGCTTTTCACTTGCCATTTCATTGTGGGAAGACATTATCTCAACTATTGATATTTTGGTGCAAAAAATTTAATTATTCTTTTTGTAATTTTGATCCATTCTTCTACTGTCTTCTTGAATTGAAACGTCTTCCTCTAACCTCTTCTTTGTATGCCCCTTTTACTATGGAGTGAAGCTTCTATGACAGATCTCTTTAAAAAAAATGGGTCTTTAAACTTTTTTCAAGAAAATATGCATCGTATGAATCAGTCGGTGCATCAAAATATCTCAACTATGTTGACACATCTTTAACGCGCAAATTATTTCTTACTTCTCATTCATTGATATATCAAAAAATACAGAGAAAACGTCATTACAAAAGGGCCAGATGGGCTCAAGACCAGAAGCCCCCTAACAAGAAAAAAAACATAAAAGTACTGTTACATGAATGAAGCAGGATTGAGAGAGATGGTGGTTGGGTTATAATCCTTAAAAAGCTTGGATTGGTAAGTCCAACAACCCGTCAATAGGAGTGAGCATCAATCAGTCAAAGTGGTCAGTTTAGTAAATGTTCAAGCTGACCTGACCATGAAGAAGTACAAACCGATCCTTCGTCTAGTCGGTTGGTTTAGGCCGATTTAAGCCATTGAAATTTTTAAAAACATTGTCGATTTAGATTTATTTGCATCAGTCCATACTTCTGCCAAACTCAAGTTTTCTCCAGAAGTTCTTGGTTTGATTTGCATCAGTCCATCTCTCTAGCAGCTTCCTCAATGAAACCATATGAATGTCTTACAAAACAACGGCTTCATTCAAATCTCTTCATAACTCTCAACTTTTTGAAACAAATTAAAGTTCTAACTTTTGATATTATTTTTAAAACATTTGTATATCAGAACTTAGCATTTGTTTTCTCAGAAACCGTACGTCCTTTAACTTAAGAAGAAGTTTGAAACATATTCTAATAATAACAATAAAATTAATAAATCATACAATTACATCACATGTGAAGAGCATAATTATTAAGGAGTAGGACTTTTCTTTTCTTAATTATATTATGTAATTTAAATAAATCAATCTAACAATTACCTCTTACACATAAAACCCACTTAAAGAAAACCCTAAATTTTAAATATTATTACTTCATTTGAAATATTAGATCAATAATACAATTTTAATATATAAACTAGTACATTAAAGATACAAACACGCAATCATGCTCGTATGAACTCCAAATCTCTATATTGGGAGGGATTGAACTTGAAGAATTAAAGTCGGGTTTAATAAACATTTGGTTTTTGAAAATTGAGCTTAGAAACACTAGTTTCGTTCACAAGTTTCTATGTTTTTATCAACCACTTTCAAAACCGAGTAAAATTTTGAAAGCTAAAAGAAAAAAAAAAGACTTTGTTGGATAAAAAATTTATGTGTTTCTGTCAAAAATACAAGCAGAGATTTTAAAAAATAAACTAAAAACAAAATCGTTATCAATATACGATGGGTTATTGATGAATCAAAATCAATAAACTGGTGCTGTTTCTTTCCCAGAATATGTCATCTTCAAAACCCCAACAGAGATTTAAACCATTCATATTTAACATGAATTAATTTATAGATAAAATGAGCACATATTGAAGAAAGGGAAATTAAAGTACTTTAATTACATCCAATTAATTAGCATACAAATAAGAACCAAATTACTTAATTAAAGAGAAAAAGGAAAAGATAAAATCAAACACAATAAAGAAGAAAAAATTTAATACCCATTTAATTTTTAATTTTTAATTTTTTTAAAAAAACTCAAACTCAGCTGCATGTTACATCAATTAGGTTAATTAAAAAACCCCAGACGTGATTGATTGATGAAATTAACAAAAATCCTTTGATTTTCATTTCTTACATAATAATAAAAAAGATTGGATCCTTAGACCTGTGAGAGAGCTTGTCCCATCCCAAAAGAATTCCAGAAGCCTAGCTAGGGCAAAATCTGTAAAATTCAATGATTAAAATTAGCAGATCTCATGAACAACAATATTAATAATTTTGTATTTATTACTGTTAATATCTACAAAAAGATCAGAACTTTAGATGACCCATTTAAGAAAAAAACAAGAAATCAAGAGAGAGAATAGGTAACAATGAATTGAATTAAAGAAAGAGAGAAAGAGAGAGAGAGAGAGAGAGAGAGAAATTTTGGTGGGTGACAGATAGAGAGTAAGCACAGAAAGCTTCAAGCATGAACCCTAACATGCAAGAAAGTTACCTTATGTGCTCACTCTCTTCTGTCACCTCCCCTTCCCTTACCCTAAATTTCAATAAATTAATTATATAAACAAAAATATTGGTAAATAAATAAATAAAAACCCTAATATTTTGTTTTGTTTTGAAAGGGAATGGCCACAAAACCCAAAAGCTGTTCCACTAAATTGGAACAATTTGAGAACTGTGGGAGAGCTGTTGTGTGAAGAGGGGGAAGTACTGTGGGGTTTATATAGAATTCAAAAAGGAGAGGGAAAATAAATTAAATTAATTAATTAAAAATAAATTAAAAATAAAATAAAATAAAGGGAAGGTTGCACAATGTATGGAATAAATGTGTTTATCTTTTATTGGGTGTCTTTTTTTTATTTTAATTTTTTATTGCCAATTCACAGAGATAAAGTATGGAGAAAAACAATGGGGGAATTGGATATATATATATATATATATATATGAAAATTAATTAATTAATCTTATATAATTTAGGGTTTAATTTTAATTTTTATATAAGGATTATTATTATTCTTATCCTATACTGTCCAACTTATTTGATTACTATTACCAATGCATTTTTCTTGTAAATATAAATTTTGAATCCAATCTCTCCCATGCTTGCTGATCCCAATAATGTGTTTTTTTTTTCTTTTTTGCCTTTTCTTTTTTATAGGGTGTGGTGGTGATTCAATATTGGAACTTATGCATACTTTTGTACAATTTTAAGTTTGGAAAAATCTAGTGCTTGGGTAATTGTTTTAATGATGTTAAGTCTATAAGATAAGTTAATATGTCAAATTATGAAAACGAGATATCATCGTAATTTTATATTTACAAGATACGAGATTAGAAGATGCATAGAGACATTTCAAGTAGGTTGACAGTTTCGAGCATCCTCATTACGTCCTGGATCAAGAGTGATGTTTCTAAAAGATAAAGAGCTAGAGAAAAGCTCAAAAGTTTATTATACAGTGAGAACGACTGATGAGAAGCCTTCCAATTGAGAGAAATATTTGCAATATCATAATTACTAAGGACATGTTTGGTAACCATTTGTTGTTTTTTTTTTAATTGATTTTTAAAAAACAGGTATGTTTGGTAATTGATTAGCTTGTTTGTTTTTTTTAAACAAGTAACTTGTTTTCCAAACACTTTTGACAAAAATTTCTTAAAATAAAAACACAGATGTGTTGGACAACTATTTTTAAAAAGTACATCTATATACAAGTTTTGTTTGGTTTATTATATACTAAAAATGATTTTATTAACATGTTCAAGGTTAGCCTGCGAAGGTTTGTCAACGGAGTTGGTGGCTAGAAGTTTGCTGGCAGAGTTGCAGGAAATAGCGGTCGGAGGTTGGCCAACAACGGTCACAAGTGGTGTCCGAAAGTTGGCTAACAAACTTTTTAAATTAAATTAGAAAGAAAGGTAACCCATAGGTCCATAGGTTATAGGGATGTGGGTAGAAAGCTAACGCTTCCGAAGCAGTTGTACCAAACTAGAGCGGGCTTAGGATGTCTAACCCATCCGATCTAAACCTTCAATAATTTTCATGATATACATGCTAAATTGTTACATTATACTGCAAGTTTTTCAAATTCTTTTCAAGCCATTTTGACTTCCAATTTGAAATTAAAGACTTGAGAGACGATGTTGGGATCGGACTATTGATCTTATCCACATGACATTGTGACTTATTCGCTTGCTCGCACTGTTCTTAGTTGGGGTTTTGGTGTCTTACCTTCTTCTTCTTCTTCTTCTTCTTCTAATAAATTAGGGTGCGAGACCTGTTGGGATTCATGATTGGTTGTCCTCTATCCTCCATCAGAATTGCATATATCTGTTGTTAGTTTGGTTTTAATGAAGCTTTCTTTTCAAAAAAATAAAAGCAAAAATTATATAAATACTGCAATTTTCTGCACCTATATCAGTAGAAAAAATTGGTCAAATATGGAAATATTTTAATATAAAAAACTCCTTCTGCTATCTATTTTGGCCATTGATTGCCAAAAATAATTGGATGTACCGATTTTAACGAAAGGTGGATTAGGTTATATGGTGTGCGATGTAGTGGCTGTGTATTCAAAGAGAAATAAGATTATTAAATGCCACTGTCGTGACATGCTAGTAAATAGAGTTAATACAGTATCAACAATTCTTCGTACCATAATAAAATTTTCAGTATTACATAGTATGTCGAATGGAAACAATAGGGTCAAATAACTCGTTATGGTGTATATGATTCAAGAGATACAAAACAATCTTTCAAAATACCGAAAAGTCGCGGTTTATTCATCCTTGGGATGCTATTGTTTAGCTAGCAGCCAAATTCATCACCTTTTGTAGTTACGATGTCTTTACCATGACATCTTCATCATGCCTCAAATCTAGACACGATGCATACATTTAAAAGATTTAAAGAGTAAAGAAATGCGCACTGCGAACTAGCTAGAGGAGGGCTCAATTACAAAAATCTAAAATAAAATGGTTAGAGAAGAGTCTTTCAATTTAAATTGATAGCGCAGAGACATCATGATTACAAAAAAGAGGAGAATTTGGTGCCTAGGAGGGCCTACCAATAAAACGATCTCATCATAAATACAACACCATTTCTCATATTTTTATCGACGAGCTATGTTAATTATACTAATATTTTTTCAACATGTTTATTTAGGAATGATTAATTTTTTTAAAAAAATTTGGGCATGCAATAATGTTTGATTTAAGGTATCAAAATTATGTTTTACAATAGTTCTTAGGGGTAGCATTGTAATTTTCAATGAAACACTATAAAGTGGTTGGAAAAAAGTGCTTAAGATTTTCCATTTTAATAATTCAATTTAACTTCTTTTATGTTTTTTTTTTAAAAAAAACATATTACTCTATTTGCAAATATTCTTATAATTTGTGACGGTAGTACATGTCAAATACTATAGAGTTAAACTAGTCATTTCGATTGAGTTTATATTTTTCTTTTGGTATCCTTAATTAACTTATAATTTGACGAGTTTTTTTAATTAAAGTTTGTATATAGATTAAAATGAGTTTAGTTCAAAACGATAATTGACACGATCTTATTTCTTAAAAGTTAAAGATTTGATCATTCATTATCGCAAGTAATTATACTAAAATATAAATAAAAAATATGATCGAAGTTGGAGAATACACATTATCTCAAGTAGTTATAATTGGTGTGAATCTTATTTAATATGGATTCTTTATTTTGAATTTTTGTGGTACAGAAACGAAAAGACTGGAAAAAATGGACAAGAGATGAAGGTGCCCCTACTGATGATGAATGATACAAAAATTTACAGAAAAATACCTTACTTTCCTTCTGTCTCTTTACTTAGACTTCAATGGAGGGAAGGACGAAATTGTCCTAACACTTATTTTTTAGTTAAGTTTAAGTCTGACGAGAATAATATTCTACAACGAGCTATTCATTTATTTTTAAACTAACAGATTTACTGTCTATTATTTGATTGACTGATCCTTTATATTGCAATGGCTTAAGTGCCCAATGTTTTTTTGACAATTTCTTTTGAACCTCCAACTCAAAAGAAAGACCATAAGAATCAATTAAAACTATGGATGTCTAAGATTAGTACATTGATTACAATTAGATTAGAATAAATAGAAATAAAGTTATTTATATATTATATGCATAATAATTACATTATTGGGGAATGCAGAGTTGAATTAGAGTATAAAAACAGTGGGTGGTAAAGTTAAGAAGATAACATTTGATGCCCACCGATGACATAATTGAGATTAAAATGTGGGGGGATTAAAGTTAAGTGTGGCATTAATTAAGAAGTTAAAAAAGTAATTAGCTTTTAATTAAACTAAATTAAAGAAGGGATTAAAGAAAAAGGGTAAGATGCAATGAATGAACCAATAAGATTTAAACAGAAGGAGATGGCCACGCAACGGCGCTAAAGTATATATGCTTTACAATTTATTAATCCAATCACCTCATAAAGCTAACATTATTAAGAATCGTTGACTATTCTAATTTTTATTTTAATTATTTCTCTATAAATATAAACTATTATTATTATTATTATTATTATTATTTTGCAGCAAATGCATGCGACTGCGTGGTTCATTCTTTACAGATGCCTTTTTTTTTTTTTAAAAAAAATATAATTATCTTCTTATTGCCGTATCGGGACAGAAGAAACACACCTAACTTTATTTTTATAACCTAAAAAAGAGAAAGACAAGAAGTCAGAAGTTCACGTTCAAAATTAACATCTCGAGTATCTAATAACAATATGTATTTTGTTAGATCATACGATATTCAACTTGAATTCACCTATCAGTTAAATAATATTAAACTCTTTAGCGTTGATCTTTCCTCTTCGGTTAATTTTAATTTTCACTTGTTAAGTTTTTTTTACATATTTTTCGGTCGGTGATTTAAACTATGTATATAGAGAGAATGACCATTAGTTGGAGTAGCATTTGCATAAGTTAGATTTATATATAATTGGCTCGATGATTAGTTGAGTATGAAGTTACGTTCAAATTCACCCTAACTCCGTTAATTTTTCGCTTCATTTTCATAATCTTATGACATTTGGCTAATTTTTTTTTTTTTGTTTACAAGGTGAAGTGGGAAAATTTTTGTATGGTAATTTTAAAGAATTTGGAGAAATTAAGAAGATATGTTTTTGTTTTCCAAAAAGGGAAATTGTATGGAAACTTTTCATAGTAGGGTTTCCCTTTTGGGACAGTGGGAAATGAGAGAATGCTTGCGTATGGACACATATCATGATTATTCTTCCCCAACATCCAACTTCCCAAATAAAATTAATTAATAATAAAAAAAAGACATTTTTTTTTTCTTTTTCTTTTTTTAGGAGGGAAAAAAAGATTATACCCACTTTGAATTGCCAATTAATAATGGAGGCTAAGCTATGTATAAAGGACAAATGGACAAAGAGCATCTATAAGTCGTTCTAGTACATGGTTTTACTTTACTTATAGAATTTAATCCCTATTATTTTCAAACGTTTACTTTCTTTTTTGATTTTCTATTAATAGGTTCGAATCTTTCAATTATAATGTTGTTTCATCTCTAACTTAAGTTTTTAGGTCAATCGATGATTAATTATTTTTAGAAAAAAATATTATATGCTCACTTTAAATGAGTAATTAATTTTGTTGTGTTTAGAGCACGTTTGCTACTGTGCATCTATTCGAGAGGAACCAAATAACCCTTCAAAATTATGAGAAAAGTTTGAAGTAAAATTCGACTTTTTTTTATATTCTAAAGATGCATCAACCATAACTTTAAAGTGCCAAGATTTTCTCTAGCTGCTAAGATAAAGATACCATTTGTTTTTATCTCTAAGCCCATCTCTTGCTCTCTATGTACATATTCGATCTCTTTCATCCTTTTGAATGAATGTAGTGCACTAAATCGAAGCTATGATGATATCGCTACAATTGTGTCAACCTAATAATTGAGACAACTATTCCAGTACTACTACACTACCTAATTTCATCTCAAAAGATCCAACGTTAAAAAACTCGAAGGGACCATATACTTTTTATAAGATAGATGAACAACATACTTCTTTCATTGTCAATTAATTTTGAAATTAAGTCTCATATATTATCTAATACATATAAATAAGTTGGACTCGAAGACAGAACTATCAAATCGTAACGAATGACGACATATCTATGGAATTATGGTGGGAAGGGAAGGGAAGATTACATATAGCCAAGTTTAAAATGAGAAGAAAAAAAGGGATAATAAATGGAGGCATCTTTTTTGGTAACCCTAAATGGAGGCAGAGTTGGCAATATATATATATATATATATATATATATATATATATGAGATTTGGGTGCATTTTGATAACTCTGCCCGCATGCACTTTCGGCTACACCCTACAGGCCATGCCACTCCACAACGTGGGGGGGCAATACACTATATGCCCACACACACACACAATTAATAATAAATAAATGAATTTGGCTTTTGGGTTGGGTTTAGAGGAAACCCAAAGGATCCCCCACCCACTGGAATCAATATCATGATCATGATGACGACAATGGCCATATATATATATATATATACACACACATCAATTATTATTATTATTATTGTTGTTGTTGTTGTTGTCCTCTTTTTTCTTTCTTTATTAAGAATCATTCTATTTGTGGTCCTAAAACTTTCCATATTCTGTGGTTAGGGCTTCATCTCTCCATTATTATTCATCTCTTTTTCAATAGGGTTCAACAAAAATGAGGGACCAAAGAGTGAAATGAGAATATATATATTTTCCCATTTCTCTAGAAACATGGATGATGTGATGTGAGAGTGAGAGACTTGTATTTGCTTTTGTTCCTCTTCTGTCATGTGTGTAAGTTAGTTGTGTATGTACCTCTACCTTCTCTGCTTTTAAAGATACCCTAAATAATTTGTCTACATTTACTTTAATATTCTCCTGTGTGTGACAGATTTTAAACAGAAAAACCAAGATACCCTTCATCAACTATAGGGGTGGTTTAATTTTAATTATACCCCCTACTAGGCTATAGCTATTATATATCAATGTTAGTGATATTCGAGTCAAAACAAAGAAGTGGGAGTTCTTGAGAAATAATATAAGTTATGTGTTTTGATGTGTGTGTATATCGATGATTCAATCAAGTTAGTGGACGAGGTATGCTCGATCTAGTGCTTCTTGTGTAAAAGTTGGATGGGTAGATGACTAGGTGTTAGATGGTATAATATTAAATTTAAATTTGTCCAATAATAACGTTAAGTATCATTTGAAACAATTGATGATTTAAGATGGTATTACCAAAGCAGGTGGTTGAGGAAGTTTTGTGTTCAATGCAATGTTATTTCCTCTCCAATTAATAAGTGATTTAAGAGGCGAAAGTCTATTTAAGACATGAAGATTGTAAAGAGTGCAAACTGTTGATCTCGTTATCACTCACATCTAAAAGATAAAGAGATCTCACACGTTTTTATCAGTGCAAATTCCTTCACTATATGTTGATATACATTTGATATACTACAGATATACGTACACTTGATAATGATATATTTGATATACTTGTCAATCATGCACTCGTTTATACTGTTAAGAAACTTGATACAGTCGATTGACTGATCATGTACTTAACTGATAAAATGTTGAAGAAGTTGTCTATCATTTTCACTTGTTTATATCGCTAATAAATCTGATACATTTGGCTGATATATATACTATTGATAAACTCGATAATGATGCACTGATCTTTATAATACTGATACACGTTATTGACAATATATAGTTGATAAACTTAACAATGACACATTTATATACTTATATTTTTTTTTAATACGAACTTCTAATTCTGTGCATCAACCCTCTCCCCCTCAAATCTCTCTATCACCAACCAGCACTTTCCTCCGCACCATCTGTCTTCAGCCATAAGTCCACCTCTCCGCCACTTACCTCCGCCAACTCTCCCATATCTGATCATAACTCATCAACTTTCTCTCTATATATATCAATTGATTATTTAGAAATAATGTAAAATCCATACTTAGATTTTGAGTTTTGCCAACTATAAAATGGTAGATTCAAATAACCACCTGCTGCAATTTCTCTAAAATTTAGAATAAATGTAAATATGTGCAACTATCTCTATTTAGTTTATACAAAACATTTTGACAATATCATATCGTTATAAAATTGAAAATTATTCAAAGGAGATTCATTTAATCCTACGTATGCCCATATCTTATATGAAAATTATCTATAAACTAAAGTTGAATGAAATTCAACTGACCCAACGTTTCTTTTTTAAAAAATATAAAAAATTCATCATCTAACATAACAATATTGTCCATGAAAACCTTATGAAAAAATTAGTGATAAAGTCATGTAATTACTGAATATTAGTGTGTACATACTATATATACAAGGGAATATTAGAGGGAGACGCAAAAAAGGCCAAATAGAAAATGACAATTAATTATGGGAAAATAGTGAGAAATTGGCAGAGAAAGATGATGGTGGTGTAGTCAAAAAGTCAAAGATTATGGGCACAAATAATGAAGAGAAGCTGTGTTATTGACTATGGCCAATGCATGCAGTTCTGCAGTTGTCGTCGTTGACGACGCCATGCAACTGCACGCCCTGCTCCGCCTGCCCGCACCGCCACATGCGGGCTGCCCCGGCCACTGCCTCTACTGTCACCCGCCCACCAACCACTTCTCTTCCTCTTTCATCTTTCCTCTTCTTATTGGTTCTCAAATTAACCTTATCAAAAAATAACAATTTTAATTTTAAGTCTTAAAAAAAAAAAAAAAAAAAAAAGGCAAACTTATCACCTTAATTTTGTTCGTAACGATTTAGTCCACTTAGTCTACATCTTTTAATTTTGTAACAATTTAGTAATTAGTATGTAATTACAATTTAGTCTCTATGTATTTTCAATTTTATAATAATTTAGTTTCTAACATAAAAAATCATCAAAATTAGATGTCAATTTTTATTATTTTATGATTTAATCTACGTATTTCGTAAAATATTAAGTCTCTAACTAGTTTCTTATTAAATTTTAACACTAATTCTACAAATTGGAATTAAATCGTTAAAAACTTTGAAGTATAAGGACTACAATTGTTACAAAATAAAGTCTAATGACTAAATTGTTACAAAATTAAAAATACAAAGGACTAAATCGTCACAAATCAAAGTTTATAGACTAAATTGTTATTTTTATGAAAGTTTAGGAACTAAAAATTATTTTTAACCTCAATTTTTTCATCACCAAAATTAAAATTTTAACCTCAATTTTCAATTCTACACATTAAAAAGATATATTTTTCATAGACATTTTCACTAATCATATTACGTCTATTTTCTTTTCTTACTAAAATTAGAGTCGACTAAAAGAGTATTGAATTTACAATCTTTTAAATAAATGTATAATACTATGCTCAAATTATTTATTAACTGTTTTTTTTAAAGTAAAATTCATTTTTAAAAAAATGTAAACAAGTCGAGTATATATCAACATCTATTAGCAATACTGATCGACACTGATAACAAAAGTTGTGGATCCACCAAAGTCAGAAATATAATAATGATATTTTTAACCATATAATAATAAGAATGATTCTCAATTTTGTCATATAAGACCCACGAATTGAGAGTAAGATATTTACTTCTTTGCTTTCTTATAAAATTAGTAAAAATAAAAAGATAATTAATTTACATCAAGTTTATGAATTGTATCAATTATTAAAATTTTAAATTGCTCATAACCTTAACTTTCATTAGTTAATTTAGATTATTTGTTAGTGAATTATATCTATTTTTCACTCCATTTTATTTAAAATCAACTCAAAATTACAAAAAAATGAAATTATTTTTTTAAGAAATAATATGCTAAAATAGAAAGAAATTTTGTTGTTTAATTCTTTCTAAATAATTAGAGATATACGGAGGAAGGCAAATAATTTCAATTTGATTTAATATTAACCTTGCATTTAAATATGTTTATATACAAATTTAAAACAAAATTATGTATAAATGATTATTAATTGCGAATTTTAATTGATGCAACTCCTAAATTTTAAGTAAAGATGCCCTAAGTTTTCCTTCTTTCTTTCCATTCCTATAGGATGAGGACATTTGTATTGGGCTTCACTTCCCAATTGGACATGGGCCTCTAAAACAGGCTAGAAGCAGGCCCAATTTGGCCCAGATAAATCTCTCAGGCTCAAAAGTTTTCAAGTCCAAATTGCTAATTGTGGTTGCTGAGTCAGCTATTGCCCAGCAAAAATTTTGGTAAGCTTTTGATATTATAATAAATAAATAACAAAATTCCAAACAAATCATCCAAATGACAACCACAATGGTATTGCACAAATCTAAATCATTTACTTAATTATTTGGTTGGATTTTTTTCCAAGTTTAATTTTAAGCAATTTTTTTTATAGAATTATAAATTGGTAAATAGTCGTAAATGTATATAATAAGATGTTCTTACAAGCAATCTCATCACAACGTTTTGAATTAAATTTAGGCTAAATTATAAAAATACCACCAAGCTTTTCAATTTACGTAAAAAATGCCCATACAGTTTCATAAGTTTCAAAAATAGTTTTAAACTTTTTTAAAAAAATTAAAGAATACCCTTACTGTTAGTTGTTTCGAATGAAAATCGTTAAAACTTTTGTTTCAAAATTGCCCCTGAACTTCCAGAAAGTTTTAGAAATACCTTTGACTTAATTTTTAAAAAATATCCCAACTTATTATATTTTTATAAGTTTAGGGATATTTTAGACCCGGGTAAAAAAAATATTCTTCTTGGATTGGGTTGGGTCGGGTCGGGGGAACATAAAGCTATATGTATATTAAAAAAAGGTCCTAAATTTATTTGTCTTTACATTGCAAGAGGTGATAAAAAAAGAGAGATGGCATGTGAGATGAAGCGCACCTAAGCATTTTGTTGATTGAAACTCAAGAATATGAACAAACATCAGCAACAGGCAGAAAATTATAGTACAAATACAAGAATCTAACTAAGGTGATTTGTACTAATGAATAAATTAACACAGTCAATGTTTATAAGATCTCAGTACGCATTGTTCAAGGCATAAAACCAATGGTTTAATTCGACTATGGAAAGCAATTCTCTCAGTACCATCATCAAACTAAAGAGCGAAACGACTCAAAGTCTAAGGTCGAACTGGTCTACGTTGCACGTAAACGTCAATCTTAGTGTTTTTTTTTTTTTTTTTGTCGTAGAACACGATACTCTACTTGTTGTGGCTGGTTCAACCAACTCAAGAACCTAGCAAGAAAACTACATCAAGCAATTCAACATAAGAAACTTAAACACACATGATTTTGATTGGGATAAGAAATCAAAATCATGTAACATTAAGACAACACGTCTCTCTCCTCGGTTGATATCGATATGATATAGTCCACTTAAGTCGTAAACCTGTATGATTTTGTTTCTAGATTCAACCCAACAAACCAACCAAAGGAAATTTTGCCCTAAGTTATAAATCAAGGAGTTTAACCACTTCTAACCACTATACGAGACTATGTTTCTGTCCAACAACTATGTTTCTGTCCAACAACACAATTCCAAAGTGGCCTCAAACTCTTAAAACCTTAGCTTCTTCACACATTCTAAACAGAAACATATTGTTTGAAATGCAAATAATTGAATCAGTCATCAAGGCAATTCAGTTCTGTGCACAAGAAATCCCAACATCATAAAATTTCAAAGAAAACTAGGTAAAGATAGATGGAAGATATGAAGTTTCAGTTATTGACAAGATAACCAAACAGACATAGAATCCAATGCATTCTTCTTCCAACAAAAGCTCCATTTATAATCCAACATTCAAAGTTCTTAATGACATTCTATCAAGATGAGCATTACAATTGCCCAAACTCCTCTTCCTTTTCCCTCTCTTTTAATCAAATAACAGGCATACAACATAAGCATCATCCAGAACTATGATACCATTAATTTTCCAGGTTCCTTGTAACTAAAACTGAGAAAAAAATTCACAAATCCTCACAAGAAAGCACTTGAAAAGATTAGAGAAAGAGAGACAAGGCTCACCATAATCAAATCCAAATGGATCACCACCAGCCATAAACGACATGTCCACATTTACGTTTCAGCCATCTAAAACTGTTTCTGAAAGAACCCTTCATTTTGCCTTCAACAGAATACATCTTGTAGTTAGCAACTCTCTTCTTCCTCTGAAATTCAGGGTCCGAGAAACTCCAAGATTTTGAGACAGACCCAGAATGGGATTTCCCTTTCTTGAACTGGGAATCCCTGATTTCCATCTGGGTTTGTGCGTAAGTTGCAGAATATGATCGCAATTCGTAAGAATTTCGAGAGTTTGCAGCATAGTTGAACTCTGTATTGTTCTCTCCACTGAACCCATTTCCATGGTACCTGTAATCTTCCATGGGGGATTGAGAGAAAGGGAGAAGATTTGAAGGGTTAATCTAAAAGGGGAAAATAATTTGTCATAAGGCGAATTTGAAGAGGAAAACAACAATGGGGGAAGGGAATGATGGGAAAATGTGGGGTCAAAATTGGAGAATGAAAGCGAGTAGAGCTTGGGATATTCTTAATCTTGCTTTTCTTATTGCTTGGCTGACTTTTTGGAATTAATTTTCGGTGGCGTGTTCCTTTGCACTTTGTAATGAGTTTTAATGGGAATTTTACTCCTGATTTTATTGTTGTTTTCGTTGATCATATGCATTTCAAGTTGTTGATTGTGGTCAACTTTGCTGTTTGGAAGAACATGAATTAGCTTGACTTCAACTGTGTTATTTTATTGGGCGAAAAAAAAAACTAGTAGTATTTGGTCTTAATTTTCAATACTTTTTTAGTTCGACACAAACGTTACGAAGATGATAATATTCGAATCTCGGATATTTTTAGTCGATAACAATAATTTGTCTAATAAGCTATTAATGATAGTGATATATGAACGTTTTTTAATACAAATCTATGGATGTCTAGAGTAGAAGTGGAATAGTGGGTTATGAACTTTTTTAATGGTGGAATCGACGAATTCTTCAAGTCAAACAAAAAGTGAAGTTCATAAATTATTGTTTTTATTAACTCCTACTGCAAATTGTTTAGGCCAAATACTTAGACATAAACTTAGAAGTTCGTAGACTTATCGTAGACCATCTTATTAAACTTAAAAAACTACTTGATACAAAATTAACCATTTAAAGAAAATATACAATTGGTGAATCATAATAGTAGATTAGTTTGATTTTATCTGGTTTTGTGGTAATTTTAATATAAAATGTAAAATTTACAAAATATCTGCATTTTATAAAAAAACTAGGTGCAATTGATTTTTGTATTTTAGTGGTTTTTTTCTATAATGTGTAATAGTTTGTTTTCTTTTTTATATTTGAAAAAACTTCTAAAAATAATTCACAAAATCAAATCCAAAGGAATAATTATTTAATTTTAAATTTGAAACCGAATCAAACCATTTATATTATAAACTAGAAAACCGAACCGACCAGTGATTATTATATTGGTTTGAATTTGAGACATATATTTAAAAAACGGTTCGATTGGGTTGAACCGGTAACCTTAATTAAAGGGAGAAAAATGTTTAAAACTACACCCCGCCCTGATAGCCAATAAGAAGGTAGCACGTAGCAGGTTAAAATAGATAAAGGAACATATGAGTCGCACGTGATTAGATCCCATGGGCTTTGTTGGTGGGCCTGGTTTCGTTAGAAATACAAGAGAGAAAGAAGAAGGCGAAAGGACAAAATTCTGTCGTTGGCGCAAAAATTTTCGAGGCAATGTTCTAACGTAAATCCTAATTCTCCCTCGGATTTCTTGATTTCTTCTTCTCAATCTCTTTCTGTCTTTTGTTACCTGCGTTTCGATTTTTCGGGTTTCCGAGGACGATATGTGGGAACCGATTTGCTTAACTTTGGCCGCCGCCGCCGGCAACAATATCGGCAAAATACTTCAGAAGAAGGGCACCGTCATTCTTCCTCCTCTCTCTTTCAAGCTCAAGGTACGCTTTCTCCTTTTTCGTTGTCTTACCTTTGCTTTCCTTTTCACATTTCCTTCTAGGTCATTCAATTTCACGCGATTCGTTTTCATTTTCTTCCTTGAACTGTCCGATCGCTAGCAGTGTGGTGTTTCTTTGATTCTCAATTTTTCGGATTTCATTAAGGATTTGAGCGAATTTCATTTTCTCTTTCTTTTGGTGAATTCCTTGAATGAAGTTGTGAATTCTCATTGGTTTTTTGTGTTATATAGGTGATAAGGGCTTACGCTTTTAATAAAACTTGGATCATTGGTTTTCTGATGGATATATTCGGAGCCGTTTTGATGTTGAGAGCGCTATCCCTAGCCCCTGTAAGTTCTTTTATTCAGCTACATACGCCAGTTTCTTTTCGGTTTTTGGATTGGCACTCAATGATTGGATCTTGGCATTATTGAGCGAATAGGCTGTTTTTGTTCTGAGATCTAGATGAATTTAGCGCGCCTCTGTAGTCTCCCTACAGGCTACATTTGATGGAAATATCAATTGCTGTTTTGATGGCTAACTGTATCCTCTTGCGTATTTATTATATCGTATCCATCTCTATGAAAATTACATATAATCTAAGATTCAAAATATTTCATAGATTTTTTTCCCCAAGAATCCGTACCTCACAGGAAAATTTATACGGTTCTGTCGATGTATGTTGTTGCGCACATTTTCTCCTCGTAATATGCATTTCCTTTCTAATTTTTGAATTTCAGGTTTCTATAATTCAACCAGTTTCTGGGTGTGGACTTGCCATCCTCTCTATATTTTCACATTTTTATCTGAAGGAAATTATGAATGCTGTTGATTGGATGGGGATTATGCTTGCTGGCATTGGCACCATAGGTAATGTAAGTTCATCTTTGTGTCTTTAATCTGGTTATTGTTTGATCTCTTGATCTCTATTTTACGCATTTCAGGTTTAGCCATGCCTTGTATGCCAACTTTTTATGAATCTTCATCTTCCTTGCACACATTTGTAATTTATTTAGCCATTTTCTTTTTTCTCCCTTTTTTACCCATTTCTAGGGGTTGGTGCTGGAGGCGAGGAGCAAAAGGCCTCTGCGATATCGGTCTTTCATTTGCCATGGCTAGCATTCATCATGACCATCTTGTTTGTAGGTATCTTATATTATTATAACCCGATGTTTTATAACTATCTCTGGTCAATTATGTTAGAAATTTTATGGGTTTGCTTGCAGAAACAAATATAACATATTAGTGCTTTGTTAATTAGGCTGTAAAAGATGAATGAATTGACATCTAGAAATGATTGTCTACACGTATATTTTAACAGGTTCTTCTAAATGGCTGGCTTCATTTCTACAAACGTCAAAGGAGAGAACAAGAGTTGGTAAATTCATTTCTTTTATATTGACATTTCAATTGTTTTCTTTTTCCTCCCAAAAGATTATATGTTACATATGCATATATGTTGCAGATGGAATTTGAAGTCGTTGAAGAAATAATATATGGCTTGGAATCTGGCATTTTGTTTGGGTACTGTTCTTGTTTGCACTCTTTTACTTGATGGATTACATTTCCTTCAATCAGTAAGTTTGTTAAGGATGACTATTAGGAATTAGAACTTTTCTTCACTGTGAGGAATTAGGACTTCTGCCTGATCGTGGTGGTATCTTTGTTATTTCAAATTGAATCTTAGCCAGCTTTTATTTTGACCTTCAGGATGTACTAGGCATTGAAAAGAAGAATTTTGAATAATCATTGTTGTGGTTGTCTGGAATATAAGCATACCATAGAATTGTTAGTTCAGTCTTTTACACATATATGGCATCTAAATATAATGGAAATAATCCAATCGGCCTTTTAGATTCATAATAGCAAAAGTCACAAGTTAAATCTGCAATTGCAGGATGGCGTCTGTAATATCAAAGATGGGATTCTTATTCTTGGAGCAGGGTTTCCACCAAATATTGGTTCCCATATGCATCTTGATAAGTATTTGTTGCAGCGCTACAGGATTTTACTATCAGGTACTTCAAATGCTTGGTGATTTGATCTCTTTACGATTCTATTTTGCACTCAATGTTCGTTGTTTTATCAACTTCTGTCTGTGTTCTTCTAGTTCATAATAATGTGGTCTTTTTTTTAGTAGACTCGGGGACTAAAACATGGGAGGGCAATTGTGGTTTCTACATGTGCTGCGGTGGCATCCATCGTCACTGGTGTCGTTGCTGGCATGCTCGCCCTGGGTGAAGAATTGCCTTCATCACCAACTGGTCGCCTTTTCCTTCTGCTGGGATGGTAAACTACCTCACTATAATTGCCTTTCTAGTTTACGATGACTGACCAGACTTGATAAAGAGTGGTCTCTGGCCATGTGAATGTGTTCATCTTCCTATGTGGGTTAATGTTATTTAATTCAAGATAGTCTCTGTACAGGCTGCTAATCATCGTAGGTGTTATTCTGCTCGTGAGTTCCTCACGACTGATCCGACGGCTTACTTGGCTATACCGGCACTTCAAGCGAAGTGGTGTTGATAGGAACTTTGGGCATAGATCTGGATCAGCTGTCCGCATAAGAGATTCAAGCCCAAGTGCAATCATTCAGACAACGACGTTGCAAAATTTGTTATCTTCAAAAGCAAAGGCTGACGCTTGATGAAAACCAAGAAGACAGGCAGTTGATGTATAGAAAATACTAATGTGGGAGAAGACCAGGTATGAACCGTATATACGGATCTGAGTTGGAATTTGGAAATGCACTCCACTTTCTCATGGGTGTATCTTTTAATGTGATTTTTTCTTTTTTTAGATTATACCCTCTTGCTTAGGCACGACATATATTGTGAATTCCCATTGGATTTGATTGTTTCAATGTTTAAGACCATTTCTTAATATTCATTTACCCGTTACAATATATAAGTTTTGAAAATTGATGATGCCGATATGAGTCAATATATGATGATGTAGCCCTAGCAATTTGACATGTCTGGAGACCGCTTTATATGTATGGCACTTCGAAGGTTGTTTGGACCCTAAGTTTGTCCAATTTAAACAACCTCATAGATAATAATATGAATAAGCACTCTAATAATAATAATAATAATCACCACCTGACAATAATTAAAAAAATACTCTAATTACCGATAAAGAAGTTCGTGAGGTTTGTTAGCGACCAAGAGATTCGGTGAGGTCTCTTGGTTTAATTGTTGTTGTAGAGCATGAGATCTTATAAAGGCTGGAGTATAAACATCTTTTACCATTCTAAAGAGAAGAAAAAGTACTTCGAAGTTTGCTAAACTGAAAAGTACTTCCTTTTGAAAAGTCTACTCTTGTTCCCTAAATTTTGATATCTTTTATGTTTTTCTACCTTCAATTTTAATACTTTCCGGAAAATTAATTAAGAATCCATTTGAAATACTCTTAGTTCACAATAACGTTGAGTTGTTTTAAGACAATATATAAAAATAAAGCACAGATTAAACAAAAGAAAGTTAATAAGAAGGGTGTTTTTATGAATAAACCTCCAATTATGAGGGGAAATCTTAGAGCCAATAATTAATAACACAAGATAACAAAGACAAAAAATGCACTGCTGATAATACAATCATAAACATTACTATCACACGCTGATTTGGTATAGATCTAGGACTCAAGTTTCTCTCCAACTTTATGATCTTTATATATATATATATAAACCGAATAAAATAAATATCAATTGTTACCTCAGTGGTAAAACAAGTCGTCCTTACTTTTTTTTTTTTCAAATTATTTTCAAGACTCACTTCATGAGAGATAGAGGAATCTTAACCGAGAGAAGATGGAGAATTGGGATAAACCAAAAAGCTCTTGGAAATTTACTCCTGTTTCCACATTTGAGACTGGGAAATGATTTGAAAAATGGATTCAACAGTAACAAATCTCTGCTTCTGCCATTTCTTTTAAGTTTAATATCACAAGAATCAGCCAACCAATCAACCATTCTTTCTCTCTACTTAGGACACCAATAATTCAAACATCCATGAAAAGTAATAACATTCAGCATTTCATAACAAACACAACTAAAGGAAAACAGAAATATCTGTGATCTACAAGTGCAAGGACAAAGTTGAGAGAGATGGATCCATAATCTGATAACCTCAGCTTTCTACCATCTCCATTATTGCAAACAAACATGTCAAGCAGAGTAGTAAGCAGTTCTGTTGCCTGTGGGGACTCATAGCAGAAAGAAAGGGTCCCCTGAAAAGGGAGGAATTAACAGCCAAAATCATTAACTTTCATTTACACCACAGCCCTTCGTGCTGTTTCTTCTGACTGACTACTTTGTGTTGGCAACATCACTTTAATGACAAAGGAAAAAAATGTGGAATGTAAACAAACCCAGCATTCAAAAACACGTATTTCCTAAGCTTTTAGCTCCAAATTCCTTAGTTTATGATTCTTCCAATCACAACCAGACAAAAGTGATTGATAGCAAACCTTCGTCATAGGACTACTGGAAAGATGCCCACAACACAAGAACCCTACATCTGCGGCGGGAATGGACGATAACCTGAGAAACCCATGTGACACTTTGGTAGACTGACTTAAGGCCAAGCTTGTCAAATAAAGCTAGCTTATGATGAATTGAATTTCCAGGGGTGGTGACAGAACCTAGGATTTCCTATAATTTTGGGACGGGCTACGTTTGGTTTGTTAGTGTATAATCTGGGTGCCTCTTCTAATGGGAAGTTGAAGAGGATTTTTTGCAGGTAAGTAGTAAATTTTCTTCAGACAAAATGACATTCCAAAATTTACTTCATTTTCTAAAGAAGCAATAGGAGAAAAAGGAAGTCACAGAAATTGGAGACTTGATTTCCTTTTCTTTCATCCTGTCTAATCTGAGAATCTGTTTGCATGAAGTGGCTTTGATATTGGTGTCTATTAACTCATGAGTTGAGCATCACAATTAGGAAAAGATGTATATATTCCCTCCAAGTAAAGAGCACAAGAAATCATATCCATTCATTTTCAAACTGAAAGACAGCTGAAGTATCTAAACGATTCAAATTTGTCAATCAAGATCATTATAAATATGGACCTTTAAACAAGTTGAACTACAAGCTGATATTATAATCAGAGAAGCACTCAACAAGATAAAATGGCAAATAGGTAAACTCCCCAAAAACTTTGCCACTATTCTCACGAACAGTATAGTTTAGGAATCAACTAAATTTGTAAATTGTAATCATTCAGATTTGTCAATTCAAGCTCAGTATAACTATGGGACTTTAAAGTTCTGAAGGTATAAATATATTACAATATACTGAGATTGACCTCTATGAAGTGTTAGGTGCCTGCCTTGTTTTAACTTCTTATCAGCCCAGGCCAAAATTCTGCAACTACAACCTGGCAGTGGCACTCCAACGCCTAGGGCATCAGTTTCTTGGGCCCAAATTAAAGGACTAGTCCCTTTCCTTTTCAAAAAAGTTATAAAGTTTGGCACTTGATATCGACTCAAATGGAAGAATATGCCTATTGTATTTTTAAAATAAGGGGTTTTTCAAGGTGGTCAATGTAATTTAATAAAACGTTTTTCAAAGTGATGAAACCAATTTTCAATTATTTGGATTCGTCAATCCCTTGAAAGGATGTGGTCTTCCTTTACTCTCTTAATCAAGTCCACTAGAACATTATATGTGTGGGGCTAGGCCTTCAAAGTGCAAAAAAAGTTCTGCACTAATAATGCTTGTTTAATCTGTTTTGCTTTTCCTTTTAAGAAGTGGTGACCAGTCCACTAGATATTATGATTGGTGTTTTGATTGACCACAAACCAAGCACTTTGTAAACAGAAAGGGGGTATTTATTAAAATTCCAATCACAAAGAACACAAGTACACAATGATGAACCACTTATGGCCCCATCACAACAGGTTCCCATTCATGATTAAAAATGATGATGGATGACATCAGGAATCTCAAGGGAAGTCCCATTACCACTTATCTGTCATGGTTTAGTTTCATGACTCGGATAATCACCAAGGTGTTCCATTTCCCAGCTTTCGTGAGGAGCAACATGTTCACGGAAAGGAGTATGTTCCTGGAAAACAAAATTATCGAAAACAGAATTAGAATGGCTTGATAGAATGATTAAAATTGTGGTGAGAGGGCAGATGTGTAATTGCCATTTCATACAAAACTGAACTTCCAATTCAATTTTAGAGGTCAATACAAAATATTGATTACACTACGGTAAGAATCTACTCATTGTGGGATCTCAAAGATATACGAAACTCATCAAAATTGTCTGCAGGAACCTTAGAAGCACACAAAAAGTTTCAAAGTCAGAATCTAAGCTTTGGTTTCATTTCATTCTATATCTTTTTAGTTCTCCTACATTGCTTTGAGCAAAAACTGGAATGGGGAGGGTCTGGTCAGATACCTCCATTTTTTCCATGAGTTCCTTTGCTGTTGGAGCAGATATCACAATTTCTCGAGCAACGGGTTTAATGAAACCTTCTACGACGCCATTATCAAATAGTGCCAACAAAGAGTTGTAGTAACCATCAACATTAAGCAGGCCAACCTGCACAGAGTAATGCCCACAATACAAGCTTAAAAGAAAGTTGGCTAGGCTAACAATAGGACCTTAAACCATAGAATTAGCACAGGTTACGCTTACTGGTTTCTTGTGGATACCGAGTTGGGCCCACGTTATCATTTCTAACAGCTCTTCCATCGTCCCATACCCTCCTAATGCAAATAATTATCATACATCAAATCAAACAAACTATACATCTAATCCTCCTAGCTAATGAACTGACCAAACAAAATGCTGCAATAATAAACAATAATGTAGAACTATGTAGAAAGCTGTTGGCACGAATTCTCCATAAAATTACCAGGAAGGGCAATAAAAGCGTC
Source organism: Cucumis cinereus (assembly GCA_037974625.1). Classification (NCBI taxonomy): domain Eukaryota; kingdom Viridiplantae; phylum Streptophyta; class Magnoliopsida; order Cucurbitales; family Cucurbitaceae; genus Cucumis; species Cucumis cinereus. The sequence continues at coordinate 1,358,610 of JBBPDJ010000021.1, forward strand.
TGATTCTTGAGCCATCGCAGCTTTGCGCTCATGCATGTCCAAAACTGTTCTTACCTCCCCAACAGTTTGACCAGAAATCTACCAGGATCATCATCCACAACATTTAACAAATGGTCAAATTATTTCTCATACTTTGATAAAAGTAGGTGAAACACTAGTAACAAAGGCAGGTTCTGAGAATAGAGACAATAAAAAGAAAAAGGAATACTGGTTTCCCTAAATGAAGAAACAAACAAGCTTATAGGTTATACCTCGTGAGGCATCAGAGCTTTTGGAATGATCCTGCATGTACCAACATAAATCAAAGACAATTCTCATTAATGTGCACTTCAAATACATTCAATTCTTGCATTATTAATGAAAGGCACGGAATACAAAAACTGCCCAAATTGTGATTCTATCCTACCCAAGAACATGGCAGCCTCCATCGTATACAGTTTGGGATATCAATCCCATCAACCCAACACTTCCTCCACCGTACACCAAATCAATCTTCCTCTCCACCTGTAATTCATGTAAATGGGAAACATAGAAATAAGAACAACAAGATGACTTTTCACAAAAACCCAATGAATCGTAGGGTAAGAAAATAATGGAACATCTCCTAATTACGCAATCAATGATGAACATGAAACACAATCGCAATCGAAAATGGTAAAAGAAACTAACCAATTCATTTCCCAAATCAAGAGCAGCATCGCCGAAAACTTTTCGATGACCCGAGTTGCTGCCGCAGAAGACACAAACCCTCTTGAACTTGCTCCTTGAATTACTCTCTTCCATTCACAATCCCAAGTGTTCCTTATTATAATTCGAAAAGAAACATTGGGAAAAGGCAAAAACTAACAAAAGGGTATGTGGAAAAAAGAAAAACAGAAGCAGCAGTATCTTCTGCAGAGTTTGTGTGTGTGTGTGTGTGTATATATATATATATATATAATAACTACCCCTTTTAAATGGTGAAGAAGAACTGAAACTCTTCCCAAAAAAGGAGAAACAAAACAAAAGAGAATTTCAGGACCATTACCGAAAAAAGACAACAAGAATATGGATTTTTGAATTTGATGATCTTCAACAAAAATGGTAATTAAAATTGGGAAAGGCAGAAGATTGCAATGGGGGCCTTTATATAACAAAGCAAGAGCAGCCCACATGGCTCCATTACCTTTTTCTCCTAATCCCCATCTCCATTTTCTTGCCAATCACAATCAATGATCATAATCACAGTGTAATTAATTAATCAAATTAAACCTGAGAATTCAGAATTAAATCACGTAAAAAGGAAACTACCCTTCAATTTCCCGAGTCAAATCACTTCAAAAATTCTTCTAAAATCAAAGCTTTTTGATCGTAGAAGAAAGGAAAAGAGGCGACAGATGTTTGAGTTGACTCAGCGTCGAGTAAAATTTGAAACTTTTTCACTATTTAATTGAACCCAATTACAATATAATCATCTTCGATTAAGATTCTGAGAATTGCCTTGCCAGTTGCCACGCTATCATTTGTAATTGGCTCCTCTCCTTTACATTTAATTTGGCTCCTTCTTTTCATATAAAGATTATTCCTTTTTTTTTTCTTTATGTTCTTGTTGGATTATTAATTATTGTCCCATAGATTTCGTAAAGGATTTATAGATGTTTCTTTATATTAAAACATCCATCATTTTTGTATCATATGCCCAATAATTTATCCAATAGGTCATTTTGTCGAGTGTGACATCATTCACTTTTTTAACCAAAAAGAAAATTACGAATTTCGGCCTTTTTTATGTTAATTCGATCAAAACTTATTACTAAAATCCAAAAACCGAAAAATAAAAAACAAAATAGTTGATATAATACGACATATGTGTATAGCTTTAAAATCGAGCCACCCTAACGGAAGTAGAGAGTGTGACAAAGTTGGAAAAGATTATAATATAATATCTACATAAAATGCTATGATTAAAGATGATGAAGGTATTACTAAATAAAGTTATTATGGTTTTTGAGTGGAGTTAATGTGTAATTTTTTATGTGATTAGGGGCTTAAGCCTAATTATACAGTTTTGACTTTAAATGTCATATGACAGTGGTTGTCTTCCTCATTAATGGGATATATTATTTTTTCTAGAAAAAAGTTATAATTAATGGGAAAATATATTTTTATAATGTTAGATTTAATTATTCTATTTTAATTAGTTCGTTGACATTTTTTTTTTAATAAAAAAAAATTAATATGAAAATTCCACTAAGTACATATTAGTTAAGCTATGGTTAGGGAGACTGTGAATTTTTAAAGTTGAACATAGAGTAATTTTAAGTATAAACGATTAAGATATATGTTTGTATTTGTTTTATTCAATAACTAGACCATGAATTTTAACCTCGACGTTGCAAGAGGATATGTCAATTACACTACGTTAAATTGCAAGGAAATAGTTTTGAGTGTGTAATAATGATAAGACAAAAAATTATCGTATTAAAATTGTACTTCTTTTACTTTTAGATTACTCGATTTCTCAGTTGCCATCGTTTTAATTTCTATTATGTTGTTTGATAAAACATTCAAGAAAGTCGTCACAATGTTAGTTTGAAAGGACATGTTTATGGAAATGTAAAGCAGAGTATTTACCGATTAACATCGTTCGGTTTTGAGATTCACTAAAAGAAAATATTATTAAAATTCTATTCCAAATTTAGGAAGGAAATATACAAATGGGTTTTAAAAGACAATTAATTATAACCATGTAGTATGTATGATAAACCGAAAAATTAAGTCGAACAGCCAAAATGGTGTAATCGAAGACGGTCGATTTAATGTGCACTTATAAAATCAGAGGAAGTTTGGATATTTTTTATTAATGAAAGGAGTGAAGTAAATGTGGGGAATAAAGACAATAAATTGTCTAATTTTGTCAGCATTTATTGCTACTTTTCTTAGACTCATTATTGGTACATTTAGAATTATGAGTTTAATGCAATATATATTGAGATTTAATATGATTGCAAAATTTATTAAATCATTTATTTTTCAAAAGCTATACTTTATTGCTATTGTTTGTAACACATTTGTTTAACATCTTTGTTAAATTTTAGGTTTTAATGATTTTGATCCATTTTTGTGTCCCTAAGGATTCAAATTAACCAATTAACCACATCAACGCTCCGCAATTATAATATAGAGGCCCAAGCGAAAATATTAGAATCCAAAAACACCATAATCTTTCAAAGTGGAGGTAGTCGCATAGGTGCTCAAAAAAATGGAAAAGAAAAAACGCTATACAAACCCCCTTTTCTGTTTAAATTTAGTTTGTATTATTTGTTAATATGAAATTCGAATAAGGATAAGGAGATTCGATCTGATCAGCTCAATAGTCAGTTGATCGAGCTTAAATGAGTTCGAGATCTAGCTTTTTCTTAGTTTTTTTTCTGAGACCTATTTCGTCCAATTTCAAATTTATCAATAACATCACTATTATTTCATTTTTATTTTTAAATTTTAAAAATGTAAATTTTATTGCTTAAACTTCAAAAAATAATCGTTCTTTTTTCGATAGTTTGATATCGTTTGTATAGTAAATGGATAGACTGTACCCATTAACTAACATAGACTATCAAATTCATCAAAGTTCAACTTGATGGAATTCGATAAAAACAATGATAATAAAAACAAAAATTATAGGGTTTTTTTATATATAAAAAAAAGATAGAAACTAAAATATATTTTTCTAAAAAAATCGTGAATCCAACCCAAACTTAATAAGTAAATGACAATAGATATGGTAGCTAGTAGTTGAAAAAGTTACACCCAATTGAGATTAACTTCCTACCAAAATTTAGCTTACTTTTTTTTTTAGGTCACTACAAACATTTTATTGGTATAATTATATACAAGTTATTTTTAAATATATCAAAATGAACTAAAATATTTACAAATATCACAGTCTATCTACAGTAGACCGCTATAACTAGCTATCTATGTCATAATAAATACATATAATAGTTTATCGTAATTTATAACATATAAATTGTGGTATTTTTAATATATTTATAAATGTTTTCAAAAAATTCATAATTTAAATTTTTTTTTTATTATATATCATTTAAAATTAAAACAATGGGGTCAGAAGATTGAATGTAATGTATATTGAATACGAATGCATCTTCCAATTACCACTTTAATTATTAAAACAATGAACAAATTAAAGAAGTCATTGTAAGTTCATTTAAGTAATTAAAAACAACTAATTGCAAATATTTGTTTATTTTATTAAAAAAATATCCAATATAGTATTAAAATAAACTCAAGTATGAACAATTTGACTTCAATTATAAAAACGACATTACAAACAACCAGATGAGAACAAAAATAAATAAATAAATAAACATTTACTGACGACTTGTTACCAAATCATAATTTTTATATATTCTAAATTCTAATTAATCGATTATAATATAATTTAGAAAAACAGGTGCCGTTGGATTTCGCGTTATTTGACGATTGGTCGATTCAGATGTTGCCAGCTCGCTGTCCAATTGAGATTAACCCGCACACCAATACTATTTTCTTTTTTTCTTTTTTTCTTTTTAATTTGAATTTAATAATAGGGATATTTATTATTATTATTATTATTATTTTGAAAGTGATATTTAATTAATTTTGTTGTGTTGCATAAAATATATTTTGAATTTTGAAATAGAAAAGAGTTTACTTTTAGTGCTGTATTCATTCGATAACGACAAAAATGGACATTTCAAAGAAAAGCAAACGAAGTTTGTAAGTCAGACTTAAATTATTTGTTTTTTTTTGTTTAAAAAACATAAAAAATAAAAAAATCATTTTTGTCTGACGTGGAATATAGTTTGTAAAAAACATTAAAAAAAAAAAAAAGGATATCGACTCTTCTCACCTTTTTATTCATTTCAAAAGTATGATTTCTTTTTCTCCATACTTGTTTTTGTATAATTTTCTAAAATTACGTTTTTTTTTTTAATATATACAATAACATTGGATTTTCGAAAAATATTAGTTGATTCACCATTGTCGATAGTCCGAGTTGTTCAGATTTCAAGATAGAACACTATTATCTCTACCATTTCAGATAATAGACATGAGAAAACACACCTTATTTTTATGTGACAGTGGGTAAATTGGATAAGAGAGAACATACAAGAAAAACGACTCTTGTGTCAAAGTAAGAGATGAAGAACTTCGTAATGAAGTCCTAAAAAATTTTAGTTACGTGTCAAGTTTCAGGTTGAAATTCTTCATATATAAAATGTCAATTTCATTCAAACGTATTTAAAAGTTTACAATGATTAAATTTCAGGATTATTTTCAAATATAACAAAATTTCACAGTTTATCAACGTTAAATCATGATAAACATAGGTAGCAGTAGTCTATCACTAGTAGACTGTGTCATTTTACTATATTTGTAAATATTTTCAGTAATTTTATAATTTAAAACTATTTTCATACCAATAACTACAAACTTTCATGTCACAGAAACAAATTTGGATGAAAATATAAAAACTAAACAGAAGAGACAATAGTGAAACTTTTAGAAGCAGATGTTGGAAATTCAATAGAATTTAAATAGAGCATTGGATTCCAAAGGGAAGGGTAAGATCGGACGGTGGAGATTTCACCAAAGAATTAAATACAAACTTAGTTTAGAGGAAGATTTGTCATATTGCCTTTTGGTCTCTATCTAATAGCTGTGCCGTGCCCTCTTAGCGTGCCTTTTCATGAAATATATATATATATATATATACTTTTTTTAACTTTTAGTTAATATATAGTTTTGAAAGTAAAATATCAAAAATACCCTTGAGTTAGTTTCATTTATCCCATCCCCAATGTTTGTTTCAAAGCAACAAACAAATCTAACCACGTACATAGAAAAAAAAATAAATCCTCGTGACACATTTGTGAACTATAGTAGTTACGTTAGCATATGTATTCTCTACTCTTGTTATGTTTAAATTTGTTTATTTTTTGTAGTACAACAACTGGGAGATAGAGAATTGAACCTCCAACTTCTAGAGACGAGAGTCGTATTAATACTACTAAACTAAGTCTACTTTGTTATTTAGATTTTTTATTTGGCCCAAACATATATTAAGTTTTGAAAAATTATTTTAAATGATAAAAATATTTATAAATATAGTAAGATGTCTTAATCTATCAACGATAGACTAATATTTGTGCACATACAGTAATCTATCAGTGAAGTTAACGAGAAAAACTTTGAAAAGTTAGGTTTTAGGTTTGAGGGGAAGAAGAAAAAGTAAAGGTTTGAGAAGGTAGAAGTGAAATTTTTATGGAGGGTTAGTTTGGTAATATAGTAAAAATGGAAGGGTAAAAAAGAGAAGTTGATGGCGTGATGAAATGGAGCGGGAGGAAAGCCCAGTAAGTGAGCAGCATCGTTAATTTTTTGAAATTCAAATGCGAAACAGTCGTTGGTTATCGATGAATCTCACTTCATTTTTCTCCACTTTCCCACAAAACTAAACTCAACCCATTTCTCTTTCTCTCCCCACCACCCACAAAGTTTTTGAATTTTTCCATTTCAGTTCTAACATTCCAACACTTCTCCCCCCTTACTACCCAAAAAGCTTGAATTTTCCTTTTTCTTTTTCTTTCTCTCCTTAAAATCAACCACCATTGCCTCTAAAGTTTTGACTATTTGATCATACTCATTGCTCTGTTTCCTCTCTGATTTGATGGGGGGTTCTGGGAAATGGATGAAGGTTTTTATAGGACAGAGGAAGTCTGATAAGGAAGACAATGTGAGCTACATTTTGGGGGTTTTGTTTTTGTTTTTCCCATAATCTGTTTTTAAAGATTGGAAATTGTGATTGTTTGTTTGTGTTTTACAGGAGAAGTTGAGTGGTACTAAAACTAAGAAATGGAAGTTATGGAGGAGCCCATCAGGGGACTTGAGCTCTGCTTGGAAGGGTTATAAAGGGGGACATAAAGCAGCTTCTGAAGGCTCTGATTCTCCTAGAGCCGCTGATTCTTTTACTGCTGCTGTTGCCACTGTCCTCCGTGCTCCGCCGAGGAATTTCCGGGTTGTCCGCCAAGAATGGGCTGCAATTAGGATTCAAACTGCATTTCGTGGTTTCTTGGTACATTCCTTTTCTCTTCATACTAATAAGTTCCTCAGTGTTTGACATGAAACTAGAATCAAGTTCACTTCTCAAGCTTGTTAGTCTTAGAAATAGTTTGTTGCCTTGGTTAAGATTAGTTCCTTGGCTGTTTGTTTTGTTTCTCTAACTTAGCATTAGGGCACCATGTCAAGTTCTTTTAATGATTTGATAGTGAAAAATTTTGCAGTCTAGGAGGGCTCTTAGGGCCTTGAAGGGAGTGGTGAGGCTTCAAGCTCTGGTGAGGGGTCGTTTGGTGAGGAAACAGGCAGCTGTTACACTGAGGTGCATGCAGGCTCTGGTTCGAGTCCAAGCTCGAGTCAGAGCACGTCGTGTGAGGATGTCGGTCGAGGGGCAGGCTGTACAACAATTGCTTAATGTACATCGCAGCAAGGCCGATCTCTTGAAGCAAGCTGAGGTTATCATAATACAAGGAGAATGCACTATTATGATTTGTGTGTTCAAAGATGGCTTTGAGAATAACAATTTGGTTCATTTGCAGGAAGGTTGGTGTGATAGCAAAGGGACATTGGAAGATATCAAATCTAAGTTACAAATGAGGCAAGATGGAGCATTTAAGAGGGAGAGAGCAATTGCATACTCTCTTGTTCAAAAGGTATACATGAGAAACTTTTGATTGCATATCCATCGTTGATTTTTCTTTTGAGAAAGAATATTTCAGTTTGGTTTATTTTGTTTTTATCTTTTGCTCTCCAGCAATTGAAGGCGACACCAAACTCAACTTCACGAACAAATGCTTCGATTTACGCACTTAAGAATTACGAGTTCGACAAGAACAATTGGGGATGGAGTTGGTTGGAGAGATGGATGGCAGCGAAGCCATGGGAGACAAGGTTGATGGAACAATCTCGTACCGAATCATTTGATGTCACTCCACCTTCAAAGAGCTGTATAGAATCTGTTGTGTCTAAACATTCCAAAGGTTCTGAACCAGGTTTGGTGAAAGTTAGGAAGAACAATATATCAACTAGGATTTCTGCTAAACCTCCTTCAAGTGGGCAAGCGCGTTCTTGTTCTAGCCCAAGTTCTGATTTCTGGTATGATGAAAGCTCTGCTTCATCTTCAATCTGCACGTCTACAACTCCCGCATCGGGGCATGCTTTCTCAACCATTGAAAGAACAGAGAATGGCAGTTACAGTAGGCCGAGTTACATGAACCTTACAGAGTCAACAAAAGCGAAGCAAAAGACAAATAGTCATTTATCGCATCGAGTTCAAAGGCAGTCGATGGATGAGTATCAATTCCTTCAGAAGTCAGCAGCTTTCTCAAATGGGGAGTCTAAGAGCAGTGCCGGCTCTGATTCATCAGGCTATCCCTTTAAGCCATTGATGATGCCAACAAGGTCGGATAAGAATGGAACAAAACTAAGGTCGTGAGCAATTTGAGGCTCACTTAATCAAATCAGCTTTGAGATGAAACATGTTTTGGTTATTCTAGAAGAGTTCTGCACTGCCTTGTTTCTTAATTCCTGCCATCAAAATTGTGTAACATTTTCGATAGAGTTGTATTTGTTTCATGTCCAATGGAGAATGGCTCGTTCTTTGTATTATAGCTTCATTAGTTTTCATCTTGTTATTTTCTCCCCACATCTGCAAATTTTGTTTAGAACTCTTGGCCAAAGCTTATCTCATCTGGATGGAATAGACGTGTAGTACAATAATGTCAAAATGATCTTATCTGAGCCTGATTTGTTTGATGGCAACTAGCAGGATGCTTACATTTTCAATGGATGGAGGAAATATGAGTGTCCTTTTCGATAAAAGATGATTCTGTTTATGTAACATCAGACAGTAACCAACACCAAAGATGGTTTTCTTAATGATTATGATATGCGAATCCTAAAATGATAATTTGTGTATTAGAAACGTACATAAACATCTGTGGACATTGTTTTGATGACTGATACTTAGCGGACAAACTGATAGCGAAACTGTAGTGATTGTGACGCCCTCTATTTACGGTTGATCACTCTGAGCTTGACACCATTTTTGAAGTTGAGAATGACACCATACTCAAGTTCAAGAGGTTGTTCCATAGAGAGGGAATGCCGAAATACAAACTTCCTATACAAATGAATCAAAGAGAGCTTCAGTTCCTGAAGGGCAAATTTTTGACCAATGCATGCTCGAGGACCAATTCCAAATGGGATTAAAGCGTAGGGATGCCTTCGTTTCTCCTCTTCCTCATTCGGATCAAACCTTTCTGGCTTAAATTTATCTGGTTCAGGAAAGTTCTTTGGATCCTTGGCAAGAACTCCAAGTGCTAACCAAACCCATGTCCCCTAATCTCATCACAAAGCAGTGTTTTTCAATTAGTTAGACTGATCGACTAAGTTGCTTGAAGACAAAGATGCATCAGATGGTTTTTTTCATTGAATTACCTTTGGAAGAAGATATCCACCAATCTCCACATCTTTAGATGTCTCTCTTGCTACTAGAGGGGAAACAGTGTAGAACCTCATAGACTCTTTAATCACCTGCACTCATTTGATTATGAAAACAGTGAAACTCCTTCATGTAAGAGGTCTAAAAACATAGAAACGAGAACAACAGTGTATGTTACTTAACCTGATCAAGATATGGAAACTTCTGTTGAAGCTCATTAGCTGTTGGTATCTGATCTGATGGACCAAAGTTGTCAATCTCTTCAAGCAACTTCTTCTCGACTTCTGGATGTCCAGCAACTAAATATACAACAGAAGACAACGTGAATGCTGTGGTAGCTGACCCAGCAAGTAGGTGTTCGTACGTGACTGCACTGATGTAGTCTGGAGTGAAGACATTCCTTGATACCGTCTCTGACTCTCTTGCTCTCAAAATGAGTGATAAGAAATCTTTCGAACCTCGATCGTTACACTTCATTCTCTTGTCCACAATCTCATTAAGCCTACCACTCAACTTCTGATTTGTCCGGTCAACTTTCCAGTCCATGGTGAATGGTATTCTCTTCAGGACTTGTCTAAATGGCTCTTGGAGTATAGGGACAAGTAGTCCCAAAATGATTGAGAAGGAACCCGATAAATCCATCTTGAGCTGCGTTGTGGAGTAGATATGTTGATTGATGAAGTCCGAAACTTCATCATTTTTACTGACGTGGTCATTGGTTCCACAGGTTTTGGTTGCTTGTGGATTAGAGAGCCCAAAGTTGACACCGAAGGCTGCTGTTCCAATCACATCGGTGGTCAATTTGAGAGAGAGATTAGAGAAAGGGATATCTTCCTCGACAGAGGAATGGAGATTTTGAGTTGCAGTTTCGATGATTGATTGCATAGTAGGTATTAATCTCATTAGATGAGAGGGCTGATAGACTGAGAGTATTGTGTTTCGCATTGTCGACCATCTTGCATCCCTGTAAAATTAATTAGTCATTAAGCAGTAGATGGGATGTTTTTTTCCCCTTCTTAAGAAAAAGATAGAAAGTACCTTGTGAAGAAAAGACCTTTCTGATGAAGCGGGGAAGCTGATATTGGAGAAGGGACACTTCTATTTGGGATGTCCTTGAATTTCTTGATACCAACTTCTTTACAAAGCTCAGGGTCTGCAATAATTATCAATGGCTGCCTACCCATATGGAACCTGCTTGATTAAAAGTAATTGGACATTAATACAAACAAAAGCAACACTTCTTCCCCTAGGCACAGGTTTCCGGGGTTTCCACTCATCGCTGTACGCTTTTGTAACTTTTAATGTCGGCAAATCGAATTATAGTGCAATCCCATCAAAATCTTAGGCCACTAGCATACGATTACAATCATTGAATATTGACGTGTTGTTATTCCCTTTTCATTTCACATCAATAGATATCAAATTCCCCTTGTCTATTACACAGCCATCCATCGAGTTTGAAATTTACAGGGGATATATAGAAAATTTGATCTTTTACGTTCACAATTTTACGAAAAGAAAAAGCTTTATTTTCGAGCGTGCAAGTGAACAGAATAAGATGATGCCTACACTAGCCCTATAATTGCACAGTCAAGCTAAGGCAAGACAAGCGACGTCGTTTGAGTACCATAAAAATGAAGGAGTTTTGAGATAGGAAAGTCAGAAGATGAAAACAGAAAACTGACCTGAAGATAGGACCATATTGGGAGGCGAGGACAGAGAAAACGTCTGGGCCGTACTTAGCCAGCAAGGGAAGGTGTCCGACCAGCGGAATAGCTGGTGGACCAGGCACCCTTCTCACTCCCCAGTACGGTCCATAGAAATAAACCAAACCCCCTCCCACGAGGCAAAACGTCGTGAACAATATTGTACCCACTCCCATAGGCACACTCGCCACCAGTGATTGAAGAAAACTATCCATTTTTCTCGATACCCAAGCAGTGGAAAAGGGAGAAAAAGAAAGAGAAGAAGAAGAAGAAAGGGAGAGAGAGAGATTGCGTGACGGTTCGAGTTTATTTTTGTTGTGGCGTTTCGTTTGTGTTTAAATAAGGCCAATGGTGAGGGAAATTGAAATGGAAAGGAAGGGAGATGGTAGGCAGTGGGTGTTTCACTAAGGTTGGTACTTTTGTCGGTACACGAATGATTAGAGGAGTGGAAATAATGAAACGACCATTGAAGTCCTTTTTATTCTTTCGTTATTCTGCATCGTTGAAATGTTTGGATGGTGAAGAATTCATCATATTCAGCAGCCTAGTTCTTTTTTCATAATATTTAACACAAAATTCAACTCAACATTACACTAAAAAAACTCAGCAGCAAAAGAAGCCTCTAGTGGAAGAGTAAAACTCAATCCCATCTCAATTAGTAGCAGTTTTCTTTTCTTTTCTTTTGTCTTCTACCACCCCTAAAAAAAGAAGGGTAGAACTGAAGACATTATATTTTCAGAGATTATCTTAAGTTTCAACGTTTGTACTAATCCATTTAATAGTGTATATTATAATTTTGTATCCGGGCACGCCCACGATGAGAAAAGGGACAGCTTATTCTTAATCATATAGAAGCACTTCGAATATTCCAATTTTAAAGGCAAAGAATTAAATCCTATGTACATCGTTCATTTCATTACACATCGCAAATATTCTTATACGCATGGATCTGCAAGGAAAATGAAGATTCTCTTGAAGGCAGTTTTGTCGTAAATGGTAGGAGAAAGAGACAAAAGGCGGGTTTGTTTCGGTTTCTTTTTTTATTTTTTCTTTGAGCAAATTGTGAATTTGTCCGACCAGCAATATTAAATTATAGGTAAAATTATCCTTTTCAGTTTTGACTTTTGAGTATATGTTTATTTTATCTTGGTTTTTAAATCTTACATTTTTATCCTTCAATTTTGAGAGTTTAGATTCAATTTCATTGGACTTCAAGATTTAATACTAATATTCTTGAGATTTCAATTATGCCTACTGTGAATCATTTGAGTTAATTTTCAATTAGTGAATTTATAAGGGTTGTTTCAAATATAGCAATCAATGAATTCATGTTTTAAATATAGACATCAATATCTATCATTGATAGATTTTAAAATTTTGCTATATTTTGTAAATATTTTTTCAACAGTTTTGTCATTTAAAATAACTTCTCAATCTAAAATTATTAAATATACTTATAATAAGGTAGTTTTCATTAATTAATTAAAATTTTGTAACATGATTATTTTAAATTAATTAATTAAAAAAACTAATGGAAAGTTAACACCAGTGACAAGTCAGCATTAGTGTACAAATGTAACTTTCAGAAATTTAGAAATCAAATAGCTCAAAACTTAGTGTACAAATGTAGCATTCCAAATTTAGGAGCTAAAAGGAAGTTCTACTCCAACTCTGGAGACAAGATTTTTCCCCATATGGATGTATGGATGAGGATGGAGATGAAAATGTGGAATGTGAGAAAGTGAATGGATAATGGTATGATAGGACCAGGGGCATGTAAAGAAGGATATAAAGATAAGAGAGTGATTGAGTCAAAATGGTGAATTTGTGAGTTTCAAAAGATGGAATGGGAAAGCTTTCAGATTGTCACAGTCTTGACCCGCACGCGCACTTAGTCATACATACAGATAAAACCAGAGTGGCCCTGGTCCAGCCATACTTCACCACTTGATGGGATTGGTAATTGGGACACTTTTCTTAGAACCAAAAGAAAACACAATATGGGAAAATTTTTCTAGAAATAAAATAGTATATCATCTATATTTCTAGATATATATTTCTAAAGCATTAGGAAACAATGGTTTCTAAGTAAATTGTAATACATTTGTGGCCACATGTGAACTATAGTGCTCATAAGCCTACAGAAAAAAGTTCAAAAACAAAAATAAAAGAAAAAAACTTAGATGCTAACCAGACGTTTTAGGTGCTAGCTGGACTGCAAAGATAAAACAACCCAACTAGCACCTAGACTAAACTTTAAGAAGTTAACTAACATATTGGAGGCGATACCATCAATTCATTAAAAGAACAAGGTAGGCAGGAATGTGTCATTAACATTTTTGGAGAATTAAATTGTTTTTCTTTCCCCTTTTAACAATTTAATTAAATTTTTTTTTCTCTAGATTTTAGTTGTGTTTCTATCCACCTATAATTTTAGAGATTTAAAGAAACAAATAACATCAGTTCTTCTGTTCCCTCAAAAAGTGTTTGTTGTCTCTTTTAGAAACTGTGCACACAAATATCTAAAGAAGAAGAGTAGAAGCAGTAAAGAACCAATCAATGGAAGAAAACTAACTTGGTTGGCCCCTACTCTTGGATTTCAATACATTGCAAGTTGAATTTCCTACAAAATAATCACACCAGAAACAAACAAATCAGAATTTAGAAATGTTGAAAAATCAACCATACATTCAACCACTTATGTAAAGCAAAACATTCATAGACGTCATTTCCACTCCCACTCCACTAACCAACGTAAGCGCAACCATCTTCAAGAACAGTCATAAATTGTACAAGATACCGAGTTAGCAAACTCCCAACGATCAAGATAACCTTCAACCAAACCCTACAGTAAAAAGAGCATCAGAGAAAGAGCCACGAATCCAAATGACACAAGTAGGATTCTAAAAAGTCCAAACTATAACTTCTCTGATCTTGAATAACTAGCTAGGGTAAAATTATCAAATCATTGATCAAAACGAACGAAAATCCTTTCTGCAAATACGAAATCAAAGCACTAAGTTGATATGGTTATGAAGCTAGAGAAATTACTGTGCACTTAATGTAGCAAGTAACAGCATCAAGGCACCTCCAGCCGTACAGTGCAGTCGCCATTAATAATGTTCCTCTTTCTGCAGCAGAAAATGTGCAAATTTGAAAATAGGTCTTGTAAACTATTACAGAAGCAAGATTTTCGAACATTGCTCGGCTTCAAATGGATACAGAAGATAGAACAGTGATCGGAAAATTGGAGAGAGGAGGCCATTGTAGCCCGGTCCTTGGTAAGAGTGAAATATTCATCCGGGCCTTTAGTTAGTAACAATTGTAAATGGGCCTGGGCCTAAATTTACTTGGGCCAGATTTAATTCAAACGAATTAAAGCCCAAATTACCCGATCTGTTCGGTAAGATCCAACTTGCAAACCACCCAAATTACCCGATGATAAATTTGTAAATTTTAAATCAAATAGACAAAAATCTAACTGTAAACTGCTATTGGAAAAATGAAGATTCAAACCTTCTCATGTTGTCCTCATTGAATTTGTATTTTGGGAAAGACGTCATTTGCAGCATTGTAGTGCAAGTTAGTTTTCAACACAAGGGTCCAAGCAAATTATTTACGAAAAACGATGAACTTACTTGATGCGAAACTATCATGCTCTATGTAATAGGACTATACATAAGGTTTCCCTCATCCTTTTAGGAAAATAATTGGCATGTCAAATTCTTGAGGATTGAGTTGGGGCACACGATGGAGCCATGTAGGGGCCTACTGAGAACATGCTTCAGAGAATTGGATAAAATTGGCATCAATGCCCTCAATTGCTTTGTTCCCACTTCTTAACATCTTTTAAAGAAAATTGGCAAGTTGGGCTCAACATCAATTTGAAATACAGAACAACCCAATTTATTTATTTACCCTTTCCTTGCTTTGGCCTCAAAGTTGAGGTGAGCTAATTGCTTCACCCCAAGTTTTATTAACCTATTCCATTGACTTATTTTCCTGTTCCGTTTGGGATGAGACAACTCTTTCCAAAGTCCAAAATTACTCCAACATAAACTAAACCTATGATTTTCACGTTGGTTTGATTAAAGAAGCTAATAGTTAATAAGGAAGTGTTAATTAATTGTGTCAAGCAAATCATATTACGCAATAACACAACTCATTAATCATTCAACACACAAATAATTAACAATAGGGGTAAGAGTTTTAGTGGAGGAAGAAGGAATTTAAAATAAAGGGTGGGGAATTGAATTAAGAGAGAGTTTTGTTGGGTAGTGATGAATAATTTAAACATAATATTAGACTTGTAAGCAAATAAATAATTAAAAAGTTGAGGGACGTGAGTGCAAAAATGTGACACAAGAAACCCAAAAATATGTCCCCACTTGTGTGTATAATAATCCAAATGCAATAATCTCAAACTTTACTTTATATATTATTAATAACTCAAAAACACACAAAGACAAAATACCTTAAACCCATCACATGCAATTCAATAACCTTTCCGAATATGAAGAGCCCCTCCTCCCCTCTCTTGTCGCTTTCTCCTCCGACCCAAATTTCATTCCCTATTTTCTTCAATTTTATTTTATTATATAGTTTCATTTCCAAGTATTCATTAATTTCTTATATTAATGTGAAAAAATAAAGAAGAATTTATGGGCCCGTAGTTGAAAAGCAAGCAATTTCTGAGGAGTAAATAATAAATAGTACACAACTTTCCATGTCTATTACTTGTGTGAATACGACAAATCTCCATCCCAATAAAATTAAATTGGTTTACGTAAAGTCATGACTTTACACACAATTTAATCCAAATAAAAGTTTATGTGTTTGCGACACTCCCACGTTACGGTCTTCAAAATGAATGACACGTGTACGGTGAGGGATGGTGGGAGAGATCGGAGCTCCGGTGGAATGGGGGGCTACCGGCTACGTGGGTGACGAGAGAGGAAGGGCCGACGAGCTTTCAGAGAATGCGTAAGCGGAAACAAGCGGTGACCTGTGACTCTCATATCAGCTAGCGTCACCCATGTGTCACGATAAGGCAGTCAACGAATTTTAATACTTTCTTATAAAATTGGTGGTGTATAAATTGTATATACCATATATACGAAATATATATGTGTGTGTATATCGAGCCATGTTCAACGGCGCCGAAAAATTTTTAAGGAAAGATGAAATGAGATGAAAGCAACCACTCAAGAACACTCCCCTTCACACGCATTTTCCCATTATTTTGTACGGGTCGGATCACTTGACCCGACTCGGATTTAAGTGTGACGTGTGTTGTCTCTCCACGTGGGGGTTGTATTGTATACTGTCATAACTTGTTCTCAAATTATACCATATGTTATATTATCCAATATTATATTCTTTACCACACATTTGAAAAACGGCAAATCCCTTCATCAATATGTAATTTTCCTACTCTCAAACCTAACATTCTCTAAGAGAACGAAATCTAGTATGTGGTCGATATTATAAGATAAATATTTGAAATGTAACAGACTCGTTTGACATCACGTCTTGTGACATTAGAGAGAAGAAGAGTGTCAAATTAGAGTAAGTCAAAGATATTTATCTTGCAAATCGTCTAATTCACTCGAAAGTGAAGACTAGATTTACATATTGACAAAGGGCATTGATGGAACTATTTTGCATTTCATATGATAACAATGATTGAATTTTTGTTGTTTTGAAGGGAGAGGAGACAAATATGATGGAGTTAGGGGAATCCTATAAAGTAATACTACGTGGTACTTGGTCGGAATTAGTATTTTTCTTTTCTTTTTTTTCCTCTCTTGAGGGACAACTTGTAAATAAGCAAAATTAAAAGGACCTTCCATCTTTCTCTCTCTGCAATATCATAAATCATTTTCCACTCCCAAAAAATTAAAGGACTTCACTTTCTCACCCATTCTAAATTCCCACTTGCACTCTATTTGCCTTTAAGCAAAAAATATCTCTTTACTCCTCAAATTACTTAGGGTTCGTTTGGTAACGTTCTCGTTTCTTGTTCTTTGTTTCTCGTTTCTCGTTTCTTGTTTCTTATTTCTTTCATTTTGAGAACAAGAAACGAAATTATGTTCGATAACTATTCTTGTTTCTTATTTCTTGAAAAAAAGAAACATAAACATAAATGTGTTTGATAATTATTATTTGTTTCTTGTTTCTTTTTTTTTTGCAACAATATATATATACATCTATGTGCGTGTGTCGTACATTAAATATCAAAAAAGTATTTTATCGAAAGATTATGTCATCTAATATAAGAAAGTCTTGATGACAACTAAAATATAATAACAA
>JBBPDJ010000021.1:1376593-1405139 GCA_037974625.1 Cucumis cinereus
GAAAGATTTGGAGAAGAAGAAAGATTTTGAGAGAGATTTGTAGAGGAAGAAGAGGAAGAAAAAAGAGAAACGGAACAGTAGAAACCATTTTTTTTTTTGTTCCCACAGATTTTTAATAATTATAGAAACGTTTCTCAAATTTTGGGAACAAGAAACAGGAAACGTTATCAAACACAATCGTTTCTTAAAAAATTAGAAACAAAAACAGGAAACAGGAAACGAGAACGTTACCAAACGGCCCTTAAATTTTGAGTTATTTTTTTCTTAATTTAGTTTTTAAGTTAAAAAGTTATGATTGCATCATCATTGGCATGTCATTTTATTTGATGCTTTTAAAAATTTACTATTAGCTTAGATTGACTTAAGAAAAAGTGTTTTTTAAAAGACTCGATTTTATTTTAATTTAAAAAATCTTTAAAATACACTCCAAAAGCTACATTTGAATAACTATCCAACACGTAATTTTTTTTCAAAATTCTATATTTTTAAATTAAACACTTGAAAATGCATTTCAAACACGCCTTTAAATCTTTTCCTTAAAAAAATTTACTAAATATTCGCTTTAAATTGCTAAAATAATTGTAAATAGATTAGAAAGTGTAAAATTTAAAACTTAGAGACCAAATTGAAACTGAACGAAAATCTCAATGATAGAATTGTAACATTCAAAAACTTATAAACTATATTAAATTCAAATTTAAAATTAAAAGGTAAAAAATGTAAATTTTTAAAACCTAATAACCCAATAGAAACTACAACCTAGGTGGAACCAAAAATATATTTCCCATACTTTCTATATTACTATATTTTGTGTTAAATCACACCGTGTAAAATAACTATCATAGATTACCCTAACGAGAAATAAAAGACTTATGTATAACAAATCTTACATCCAAAATGTTTTATGATCACGTGTGGGTTGTCACACGAGATTACTTGACGTACGTGTAAACTAATTCAAACGCTTGCACATATAAACAAAACTCACCGTTAAATTCGTTGGATTAGCTCATCGATATCAATTAAAAACGAATGCAAGATCACGGTTGACAAATAGTTATGGAGGAAGGAGTGAGTATGGAATGGAAGTTTAATAAGATATTGAATGTGTGACAATAAATAAGATGATGTATAGTGTGACGAATGAGAATATTTTATAGAGTATTTTTAATATATGGGTGTGAGATTTGACACCTTTTTGGGTGCATGACGCCACAATACAATACACATAGAAACACCGATAGCCTTCGGTTTTGGGAGTTCCATCTTTAGTCTTTACCTAAAAAAAATAGGAATTATAAAGTTATAATATTGGAATAATAATGAAATAATTAATGGTCTCATCTCATAAAGTCATGAATAAATTTTTAAAATAATAATTTGTGGGGTACCATAATGAAATAGTGAAATGTACTGGGGGTTGGAACATGATTGGACAGAAGGAAAGAGGGGTTGGGGAAATTTATTAAAAACTGGGGGATGAAATAATAATGTATACAGAACGTAATTAATGATGGTAGCTAGCTACTGAATTTCTGGGATTATTATTATTATTATTATTATTATTATTATTAGGTTAAAATAATACTTTAAAGTTTGTTGAATTTTATTTTTATTTACTTTGGATAAAGCTTTAACTTATTGTTTTAGTTCATTTTTATCGAAAAATAGTTAAATAATAATTGCTTATTGTCGCGGTAAAAATATTAGTAGAAAATATAATTTTTTTGAAAAAAGGTTCATACTAACATAATAATAAATTTAAAATTTATCAAAAGTACGTAAATTTAAATCGAACCAATTCAAAAAATACATAGATCAAACTATACTTCAATGTTATCATGTTTGTCCGTGTACCTTGAGACGGAAAATCTTTAGTCAATATACCTCTAAATAGGTCACACTACTCGTTAATTGTTGTGTTTTTATATAAAAAAATCTTGATATATTAGTATATTCACTCGTAACATATTTGAATCGTCTAATTTTTGGGTAAATTATACAAACTATCACGTAAACTTTTAATTTGATAAGTTAACCTATGTCTATTGTGTGTTTCGATTGACTTTTCAAGTGTTTATAAACATTTTCTTTTTGTAAAACATCTTTTTAAACATTTAGAAAATCAATCAAAACATGCACTTTAGTTTGTTTAAAGACAACATCAATTTCAAGTTATGAACTAAAATAAGGAATTAAGATATTGTAATGTCGTAAATTGGTGAGATTATCATTATTATTGACAAAACAAATGACACAGCGATTTAAAATACTAATTTTGATATTAGCGTTAAAATTTTAACTAAACAATTATATTGATATCGAGTGTTTGATTTCAATAAGGATCAACTTAGGAGGAGTTAATTGAATAAATTAAAAGTATACGATATATTTGTAACAAACAATTAGGTTATTGGTTAAATTAGCCATAATTCATGGTTAGTATGTACAAGTTTTTCTCTATATTTTATACATTTCACGTACGATGAGCATAATAAACTATTTAATTGGATAATTTAATTGAATTAACAAAGATTGATATAATAAATATGCAATGTATCTAATTATTTTTTAATTAAAAATAATAAAATAGTATTAAAGGTATATAATAATAGAAAAAAGAAAGTTGATGGAGTTTTGATTGGGGAGTGAGGGTCCAAAGTGACGTAATGGATTGATCATCACATCCACATATGGCAGACACACTAGTTGCCACCATGGACGGTGGATTTTGAATGTGGACTTTATGGGTAGGGTCCACGCCAGCCTCATAAACATTTTTACTTACCATGCTGGGAATCCACGTGGGCGCGGATAGATGGGAAAATAATAATAAATTTAATTTTTTACTAGGGAGGGGAGTGAGCGCGTGCGATCAGCCCCACGATTGCTCCATAAGGAGAGGAAAGTAAATGGGGATGCCACGTGTGAAGGAATGGGGAACGTCATGGTGACGAACAAACTGAAGCTTCTCTCCCATGATTATGTCATGAGAGAGAAGTGGGGGTGGGACCCATTGCCACTGGTTCGCATGTAGTCCACGTCAGATGACTTTTCTTTTCTATTTTAAAATTAATTTTTTAAAAAATATTACTGGGGCGGGGTTTATGTTTTGGTTACGTCAAGGCGCAATCTTTACCGTTCGACGTCAAAGTCAAAGTGACGTCACGATCATTTACTGCCATGTGATCTTCTTTCTTCCCACGCTAGTAATACTAATGCACGAGCAAATATCTGCTGCTTCCTGAACCATCGTTGTATTTCATCATCATAACCCAATTCCTCCACGCTCCTCTTACCCTCGTGTTGTTCACGCTCCTACAATAATTCCACTTTTGTTTTTATAAGTTTTATAAGTTTGTGTCTTATTACGTCTCTCTTTTAAATTTTGAATTCTCTATATAATATGATTTCAATATTTTCATTTTGTTATTTATAAAAAAAATTGGGTTTAAACACTTCATCACGTCTATAAGTAATGAAAACTATTTATAGTTGGAGAAAAATGAGATATTAGAAATTTTCTCATTCAAGACGTCTGTTGTTAGTTGGTTCATTTTGATTTCTATACTTTTGAAATGCTCATTTTAGTTTTGTGTTTTCAACTTTAGTTCATTTTTTTTTCTTGTTTCTTTTAAAAAACGATCGTTTTTGTAAATTAACTTTTGTACGTGTATTTGATTTTAAGGATATAAAAAATATCGCTTTTCTAAATTATCAACAATCTAAACCAATCAAATTTAAAAGTATATAGGTCAAAACAAACGTAAACTAGACTAATACGTGAACCAAAAATTTTAATCGATAATTTATTTTATTGCACATAAATGTATTAAAAAAACATGTCAAATGAAAATTATATTTGTCATAAAAAAAATTAAGCTTAGAGAAGTACAAAACATTTTTTAAAGTTTATAAGTAATTAATCGAAACAATTAATTTATTTTATTAATTTAACAATTGTATTATTTAATTAGCGTGTGTTGTACACGCGCATGAGAGAGAACTATACTTTAACCCAACCTTTTGATTTTGTGATGAGTAGTGGAAAAAAAAAGAAAAGAAAAAAAGGTGTATTATAAAAAAAAGGATTAGACGATGAAAGAGTGATGTGAGCAAAAGCAGTGTCCACTCTGTTTTTTATAAAACCACTTCCTCCTTCCATTCCAATTTCTCCACCCGTTGACATAACAACAAATACCATTAATTCTCTCTCAATTTCATTTACATATTCTCTCCGGCGATGCAAGGCCTCCGCCGCTGCTCCAACGACCTCCTCCACCTCGACTTATCTCCGCCGTCTCCTACCACTCCCTCCCCTGCCTCTCTCTCCATCGACGTCGCCGAATCCGCCGACACCCGTATTCGCCGTCTCATCTCCGAACACCCTGTCATCATTTTCAGCCGTACTTCTTGCTGCATGTGCCACGTCATGAAGAAACTCCTCGCCACCATCGGTGTTCACCCCACCGTCATCGAATTAGAAGACGACGAGATCCACGCTCTCGCTTCTTTCTCCTCCACCACCACCGCTACTCCCGCCGTCTTCATCGGTGGGACCTTCCTCGGCGGGCTTGAATCCCTCGTCGCTCTCCACCTCAGCGGTCATCTCGTTCCTAAGCTCGTCGAAGTGGGCGCTCTCTGGGTATGATCATAGTTGAAATTACTCAATTGCCCTTCATTTCTAAATTTATCCTTGTAATTTAAAAAAAAAAAACCCTTAATTAGAGGGATGCGAGAACAAAAAAAATAATGGATCTATCTATGGTTGGTTTGGTGAAAATAATAATTAAAAAAAAATGTAGATGGTGCCGGGAAAAGCCCGGTACGGTGGCGGCGAGTAGGGTTTTAGAGGGTACTCGCGGGGAAAGGTACGACACGTGGTCGGATGAGGATGAATGAAGGAAAGGAGTGGGTGACTGAGTGGGTCCCATATTAATTATTAAGTAATCAGAACCGTTGAATGTGTAGACTTTTGTAATCTATTATTATTCTATTCTATTCTATTCCATTCTACTCTTTGGTACTACTAATTTATTTATTTACTGTGATGGTAAAAAAAGGGAAGAAAAAGTTACGATAGACCGGTTGGGGTAAAATGAGGGAGGATTAATTAATTTAATGGGAATTTGAATTTGAAATTGAAATTGAAATTGAGGAATATTAGTTTGGGAAAATAAAGGGGAATATGTGTGTGTTTTGGTGGTTTAGATTAAAGGAGAGATGAATAATTAAATGTTATTATTTGTTTATTTTTGACAATGACGAGGTAATAGTGAGGTAGTACTTACTGTACTTGAGATATTCTGACACCAATTTTCTCCAAATAATTCAACAAATATCTTTAATTCATTTTTTTTTCTTTTTTAAGTATTTTCTTTCTCTTTTTTTAGTTTAAATTAGGAGGATGAGATTTCAACCCGAACCAACCGACCGATATATAAAAATGTCAGTTGAATTAAACTCTCGTGAGCTATTCATTTGTTTCGAAGTTTTTATTTTATTTTCTTTACTTTTGTATCCAAATTCCGTAATTATGTTAAGTTATACCGTAGCAATATCTAGATAGTAACATAAAATGTCAACTTTGGGAAGAAACATTAATTGCAATTTCGAAAGATTGATTTGCAAATATTGTATGGATGTTTCATGTATCTTTTAATTTCTATTATTTCCGTTCAATTCGTAACGAATTTCAAATTAAAATAGTGATTTTAAAATCTAAAGTCAATTTATTGTTTTTATTTGATTTTTTTTTTCTGGAGGAAAATACTCGGATTTCACGTTATTTTTTTCATGATTTTATGAGATTTAAAAAATTAGATGGACCTTATTAGTAAATTTTTAACTTTTTTTTTTCTTTTAAATTACATGGAATCTTAAATACACTCCTTTCAATTTTTTATCGTTTAATCCAAATGGAGGGTAAAGGATTCGTTAATCTATTGTTATTATTTCACAGACCTAGGTTTTTGTTAAAATGACATGATAAGCACTTTCTAGAGGATCAAATATACAAATTGCACAAAGTTTATGAACTAAGATCAAAGTTTTAATATTGTTATTAAGGTTAACAATAACGTTTGGGTGGAAGTTCTGAACTTATATATTCTCTAGCAGATTAGGTTTGATACATTTACAAATAATTGTCTATAATCCCTCGAAATAACTTTTTATTATATGAAATTCATCTTTCAAACCTTAAATTAATCTTCTACGATTAAATTTATGGTTTAGAGTGATTTTTTTTTTTTTTGAATTAGGCTTCCTCTCCCTAGAAGAAGAATTATGGTCATAATTAATTACCTTCGGTACCTTGATTGTGAGTCAAATTTACGTTCGCGTTTTAGGGTTAAAAATGTTATAACTTCTACCGAGGTTTGAGTTTAATTTTTATTTTGTTTTACATTTTTATCGTTTGGATTTTAAGTTGATTTTTTCAATCGGACCTATGTTCTAATTATCTTTACATTGTCGGTACACTTTTACCTTTGAACTTTTATTAATACTTGAGTATTCGACATTAGATTGTAATTAATTAATTTAAAGGCTCCTGCCATATATAGCTAATATGGTAAAATTTGCCTTCAATCCAATGTTCCGAAAAAAAACATCGAAAGCGATACAAAATGTTGAAGGCCCAAAATTCTCTTTTCGTGTGATGGGATTTTTATCGTGTTTTATCTAGTTAATGGTAGACATTTATCGAGGTATATTCGTATCTATTATATCAATGACAAACAGTAATAGATGATGAAATTAGATATAATCGAAATTGACAAAAAACCAAATCTCATATTTGCAGTAACTTTAAAAACTTTTCTATATTTACAAACAATTAGGTTAATTTTGCGATTGGTTACAGTTGCTATAAAAGTAATCCTTATTCATAAAAACTTAAAATTATTTTTAACTGCAATGAAAAAGGATTATAATTTGGTGATTCTCAGATTCATTCCTTCCCACCACTTACACAAGTAAACATTAAAATAACAAGAATGAAAACAAAATGTGTCACATGATAAGTTATGACTGAACAATTTAGTAAAATGCATAGAGATACTTCTGTTGGAGATGGATCGATATATATATATAAAATAAAAACTATAATGTAATCAATTTATTTCTTCAAAATTTACCATCAAAATAAGTATTGAGTGAAAAAAAAAAACAAGATCAAATTGAAATAAATAATTCATTTTGAAACCTAAAATTTAGGGATTTAAAAAATTGTATTTTAGGAGAAAGAATGGAGACGAAAAGAGGCTCATGACTTGGAATAATAAAAAAAATTGTTAAGAAATGGCCACTTGAATTAATTTAGAATTTTGACGATTTTATTATTATTATTTTTATTTTAGAGGAAGATTTTTGACGATACGTATCCCAATTAAGGAAAAGACTAAAGAAGATGGGAGTATTAGGAGATGATAATTAAGGGTAATTAAGTGGGTCCCAAATACTCCACTATCTCTCATTAATCATTTCATTTATTTTTAATTAATTAATAATAATTAATCAATTTTTCTCCCCCACCCCCTCCCCTTGGAAACGACACCCTTCGGTGATGACAACAGCGTCACCCACCAAAGAAAACAGTGCATTTTGGGGTGTCTGTCAGATCGTGAATTCCACGTGGCGAACATGCAGTGGTTGGTGAGCAAACACGGTTGTTGTAAATGGAATCTTTGGAAGCATAACGTGAGAAGAATCTAATGAAGATACCGCTACAATTACAAAGAGAAAATATCGAAACCAATTATTGAGTTTTTCAATTTAATTAATTTAATATTTCCCGCCACTACTACCACTTTCACCTTCACATCAATTTTCATAAAACTATATAATAAAATTATATAATATGATTTTTTTTAATAAAAAAATTATTCATGTGGGTCATCAAACTCATTCTCATGACAGAGAAATTTGAACCAACAAAACAACTAGGCTCATATAATATAATGTCTTCATCCCCCCACTTTCACTTCCTTGATGCTAGGATTTTAGGTTCTTCTTAGCTACTTTTCCTTTTTATAATAATGTCCCATTAATTAAATTCCATCTCCTTTATTTACAATAATGTCTTCTCGCTTTTGGATCTTGTCGTTGTCATGGAATCTCTTTTCTTCTTTTTTCTTTTTTTTTTAACCCCAGACTACACGTTACTTTGTTATCGAGTTAGAGTATATTTGGAATACATTCTCAAGTGTTTAATTTAAAAAATAAGTTATTTTCATGTCTGGTTGTTAAGATGAATTCTTTAGTTTAGTGAAGAGATTTTGTATGTTTTTTTTTTTTTTTTTTTTTAAATTTGTGTTAGAGGGGAAGAGGGAATTTTGGTTTGGGATTTGAGAGGATCAAATTTGGCATTTTGTGGTGAAGTTGAAAAAAGTTGGGTCAAAAAAATATATAAAAAGCCCATTGTGGGCCTCGGCCCAGTGGATAAGGTTCCTTGTATTACCTTTTGGAACATTATTGTTGGCTTTGCTAAATACTAATACAAAGAATTCTTGTCACATGTGATGTTTTATATGTTGTGTTGGAAAAATGTGAGTTGAATTATACTGATCTAAATACTATTCTAGTACCTGTACTTGTCTCTTCAGTTTATTTTGGTTCATTCATTTGGTTCCACTTTCATTTTCTAGGGATCAAAATGGAAACCTTTGAAAGTTCTAGACTAAAACGAACCAAAATGAATTAAAATCGAAAGTACAAAGATCAGGGTAGTATTTAGACCAATTACATATAAAAACAAGGGGGCAGATTGCAAAAACCATAAATGGAGTGAAGTGGGGTAGTAGTTGCACGATTACATGTGTTAAAATTGGACCCTCTAACTTACAATAGTTGTAGAAATTAGATTTCCGAATGATAAAAATTGAATCCTCAAACCCATAAAATTGTTACCAGTTTTTCGATTATACAAGTTGAAGGGTCATATTTTACAATTATAAAGTGTGAGAGGATAATTACAACTATCATTATATTTTTAGGAGTGTTTTTAACGATTTGCCGTAAAAAAATATTCTTGTCTTCTACATTTGCTTCATCACATGGTTTAAGAATCTGCTGTATTCTTCACTTTTTTGACTTAGATGCATAATTGGAAACACAACTATACCAATTTGTTCACTACTACACTTCAATCAAGTTTTTAAATGATTCTAACTTTGTGTTTAATATCTCTCAACCAATGGGTGATTTGGATGGGAACAACTTGGATGCATACTTCCATTGGATGGGATCAACTTGGGCTCTCTTCATGCTCCAAGCACTTAGTCTTGAAATTCTTACATCCATACTTCCATTGTTGAAT
Organism: Cucumis cinereus; assembly: GCA_037974625.1. NCBI lineage: Eukaryota > Viridiplantae > Streptophyta > Magnoliopsida > Cucurbitales > Cucurbitaceae > Cucumis > Cucumis cinereus. The sequence continues at coordinate 1,385,913 of JBBPDJ010000021.1, forward strand.
GCATAAAGATGGGCTTCTTGGTTTATGGCTATCTTTGGATACACTCTTGCTGTGATGCAGACTTTCCCATTCCCACCAAAACTTTCAATGATAGAATGGTCTATCTGCAAAAGATACAACCCATGTTAGGGCTTTGCTCTAACCTCCTTCACTTGTGGAAGACCCAATAAGTAGATACAATATTAATTGGGGAAGGAATGACGATATTTCAAGAATTTGAATACAAGACATTCTACTATAATACTATGTTAAATCATCCATCAGTTTAGAAGTTTTAAGTTGATGGATTATAGTAAATTTAATTATACCAACAGGTTTATAAACATCGCCAAAGTGACGTTAACCTCAACTCAGTGATATTGACATGATTTGTGTCTCTAGAGGTTGGAGGTTCATTCTCCACCTTGCAGTTGTTAAACTAGCCATGTTGCCATAAAAGTCACTATCATAATCAACTGATAATGTTTTTCTTTATTTTGCATAAAGTGTTCTCTCATTTTCTTTTTTCTTTTCTACTGTATGGATCTCAAATGTGAATCAACGTACCAGACTTCTTAAGGATATCGTTTCACGAAGAGGGTCGATGTCGACGAATGCTCCATAAGTGGTTTTATCAATCCCTTCCCTCAGAGAAGACCTGTTGAAATTGTGACTCTCTGCCTCAGTAGTAACAACACAAGCAGTATACTGAAGAAAATTTAAACAATATGTAAAAACCAACAAACCTGCTTTGATCACTGCACATGAGCACAACATATTTGTCATATTGGTTTCTGAATACTCGAAAGTAGACTGCAGTTTGTTCTGTCAAATCCTTAGAAGCCAAAACCAACAAGCCAAATGGTCCAATTGTGCCTTTCCCCAATGCTTTATTATTCTCTTTGCAGAGCAATTGTGGATCATTCCAACTCACATTCATCTCTTCTGCTTCTTTAAGACCAGATAAACGGAACGAAATTTCGATATCGGCCTTCGTAATCAGGAAACACATGTGAAAATGTTATCATTACTTCAACCAACATTTCTGGTCTTCTCTGAGAGTTAGTTTGTGGGGGGAAATTCAGGTCTTTGAAATTCTGAAACAATGAATAGCCAAGATAGTTACCTGTGCTGCTGTAATGCCCGGGACTTCGAATACCGAACCACTTTTGAGGTCCACATCATCAAAACTCACTTGCTTTGTACGTAGTTTCTCAAGTTCTTTAATCGGCCATTGTACCAATTGTCTTCCAGATTCACCAAGTAATATAGTTCTAGGAATTGACTGTGAATAATGCAATTTAAATATAGTGAGCTATTGATGTAACAAGAGGCTCAATAAAATTAATAAAGGACGAGACAGAGACAAAGGATTACCTGAAGGCCAGACCATCCTTTGGTGGTATCATCAACTTCACTATCAGATTCTTGTATCCATGCCCACAATATTCTTCTCTTCTTACCACTGTCATAAAACGATTTGGAAGCATAAAACTTCCCGTAATCGTATCGCATGTCAGAGCCATTGCTCAAGAAGTTATTCTCAGCTGAATATGTATCTGTTCCTGGAATGTAACTCCCCAATACATAGTGATCAGTACCATTAAAACTTGCCTTAAGCACATGCTTGACTAACCCATCGTGAACAGAAGTGTCAAGTCCATAACTACCACTGATACTCACTGGATAAAAATCGGGGCACTCCCACATCCCAGTTTCGTTCGATGAATGAAGCGGATTCTTACTCCTAGTCCAATTCACAAAATCCTCACTACGATACAGAATCGCCATTCCACTTCCATCAATCTTCCCTCCAACAAGGACCCTCCATAACCTGTCTTGGCCAAGCCAAGCAGTAGTAGGGTCCCTAAAATGTGAAGGATCAATATCATCAACAGGGGCAATCAGAGGATTTTGGGGTGATTTAATCCACTCTTTCAGTAAAGGGTCAGAAAGATCCTTAGGCAGAGCTAAATTTTGAAATTCCTGGTTTTTAGAGTTGGCTCCAGTGTATAAGATAGCTGGTTTTTCATCCAAAAGAATTGTAGCAGAACCAGACCAACAACCATTGATTTCATAAGGTTCAGTTGGAGACAAAGCATGTTCCAAATGAACCCAATCAACAAGGTCATATGATATTGAATGGGCCCATGTAATGTTGCCCCAAAGTGCACTAGAAGGATTGTACTGATAGAACAGATGATAAACTCCCTTATAATACATTGGCCCTGCAATTATTGACTCATTACAACTTGTCTACAGCAAAAAGAGGGAAATAATGAACAAATTTTGGAGGGGGAATAACTGTACCATTGGGATCTTTGGAGTCGTTATCAGCAAAAAAAAAGCCCAACAAAACACATCAAGAAATTGAATCAATAGGGTAAAATGTCAAATTCCAAATAGAGGAAAATAGCAAAAATGCCAAATGAAACTAGATATTTTGATGAGATTGAGATTTTTACCATTCATCCAATTTTGAGGAGGCTGGAAGTGGAAAGCTGTTCTATAGGGCTGATTTGAGACTGCTTCAACTCCATTATAAGCCAACAAAAAGCAAAGGGGAATCACCCAATTTAAGGGTTTCTTCATCCTCCTCTGATTTTGATGGCGAACCCAAGTGAGAGGTGCTAATTTGCTGTATTCTCCGGCGATGAGTCGCCGGAATCAGTGGAGGGTCGATCGGTTGAATCGTTGATTTCGTCTCTTTCATTTGCTAGTTCTTGAATTTGCAGCTCCATGAAAAGCTGAAATTCAGAGCAAGATGGGAAATCCGTGGCCATTGGGGACCAGTCCATGAGTGGACAGATTTGATAAATTACTTGTTCATTTGGAAATAATATATACTTTTTTCATGTATTAATCAATTTCTTTTAAGTATGACAGGACAAATTTGTTTGAATCTCCTTACAAAAAGAGCAAAACAGTGAAGAAATTGTTCATAAAAACAATGTAACACAACAAAAATGTTGTCGCATGAGCAAATTCCACGTTGGAATATTGTCGTTTCTTTTAAAGTAAAATATCTGACGTGATTCATTTGCAAAGTTGAGCCAATAATTGATTATCTTTTTGGACTATGGCATGTTACATGTTATGCTATGTTTATCAATTCAAATTATACACAATCTCCATGTCTATATCTTAAACTACCAGTAAATTTAGTATAGATTTAGAGAGTTCGACTCCTCACAACTTTACTTTTACTTTTTATGTATGTATAACTTCATATATTCCTAGCTAGTGTAATTAATGGTAAAACTGTCATTCAATCCCTCTAAACCTATATTCAATTCTCATACTAACATTTTTAAATTTTTTGATCAACCATTGTGTTACAACCCTTATAATATTAGTTCTAAACATACAATTTTCGTCCTTTTTGCATTGGTAATATCTCTTTTCTATTCAATTTTGTTATATTTTATCATCTGAAATTTGAAATTAAGTTCCTAAATAGAGTTGGGAGACAATGGGTGGAACCTATGAATTAAAACAATATATAATTTGATGACATGCTAAATGTTAAATATAAATAATATTACTAGTGTAATATTAGAAATCTTCTTATTATCGTACTATTAAATTATTCAAGCTTAATCACAATCAAAGCAATATTAATCTTGCTTAGTAATGAATAATAAATTTATTAATATATAGTATTAGAGAATAATTTTATAAAAAATATTCAATTTGAGTTCCCTTCTAGAGAAATTCTGAAACTATTTACAGACAAAAAAAAATTAAATGGACTAGAAAATTTGATAGATTTTACTGTATTTTGTTAATAGTTTTTATTCACACTCATGCACATCGTTTATCTACATTATAGGAATTAGAATTTTGAAAATAACTCACCATAGTCATCTCATTAAAATTCCATTATCCAGTTAGTTTTGGAGCTTTTTAAATAAAGAAAAATAGGTCGAATTATTAGCAAGTAACAGTAAAATTTTATATATTCCATACAGTTTAGTCTATTAGTGATAGATACTGATAAAAATTTATCAATGATAGAAGCTACTAGAAGTCTATCAATGTCGAAGTCTATCAATGTCTATCAATAATAGAAACTGATATAGGTCGATCATTCATAAAGATTAATATAGAAGTCTATTTGGTGTCTATCCATAAATTTAAGTTAGTTTTTCCATTTTAATTTAAAAAAAAGTATTTCTTCATCTTCAGAATAAAGAATCAATTTTAAGAATAAAAATAAATGTCAAAAATAAAAAAAAATATCTTACCAAAATCACGACTTTTTTTTTTCTTATTATTATTAATGAATTATCCTTGACTTGTGATAACTGATAATTAAGCAAGTAAAACACTAACAACATTAATTAATGCAGCTTAATTAATTAATCCATTTTTTGACGGGTAAATGAAAGTCACGTGGGATTTCTTATCAATATCTAAAGAATATGGAATTATTGAATGCCACGTTGGTGGTCCACACATGTCAAACGCTGTCGTTTTGCTGAACTTAATTAATTCCCTTTTCTTTTTATGTATTTTGTATATAATTTTTTTTATCGAGAGTTTTGAGTATAATTCCTAATTAATTCTTACATTTGAAAATTTTATATTTTCTTTAGTTTACATTATATTTTCATCTTTCAATTATGAGTTTAATTTAAATTCTTTTAGTCCGCATAATTTATGATTTTACCGTTTTATCCTTGAATTTTTACTCATGTACTTCACTTTTAGTAATTTGCTTTGATTTTTCGTATTAATTTAAAAGAATTAAATTGGTAAACAATTTGTGTTACATCCAAGTTTAAAGTATTGACGTCGATTTAAATATAAAAAATTAAAAAAATTTAAATTTAAATTAGTAAATAAATATTTTATTATTTTGTAATAGGTAAACACGTCTCTATTATTGTTTATATTACATTTATATAAGTAGCATTTTGATGTTTATTTTATAATATCGATTTACCTCTGTCATTATCGAACCCATGAAAACACAGAATATCGACATACCGATAAAAATTTAATACTTTGATTACAACTATTTTGAAAAATCCACATCACATATCAAATTATTATTAGTTACTAATGGTAGCTCCGTAAAATTTAGAAAAGCTACAAGCTAAACTCAAATTTCAAGAATAAAACTTAAAAAAGTTTTGAAATTTAAACCACAAATAAAAATTAATTTTAAATTTTAGGGGTACTAAATCACAATAATTTGTAACCTATGATTAAAACTTAGACTAATTTCTATCCGCCTGTTATTAAAAGATTGTTCTCGCTCTCTCGAAAAGAATAAAAAGTTGATAATTTGAAGGGTTACATGTCTGGTAGATCTTATATTATCGGCGCCGATATAAGTATGGTATAATTAGTATATAAGCGTGCTAGTAACCATCATATATTTTGTAGGTTTAAATCCTCTATTTCATTATACTAAAAAAATCATATATAATATCTCTCGACAACCAATCACAATTTACTTAATTAATTTTATTTTCATTTACGAAAAAATAATTTGACCCAATTTACGATAGAAAAAAATCATACCAAGAAGCATTCAAAAAATTATAATTGTGATAAGATTGTGTAATATATAATGATACAAAACTACCATTGAAATAAAAATCTCCGAAATCAAGATTTAGAAGCGTGTCGCGATAACTTAAATGACGACCTAATTAAATTTTTCTTAATACCATGCCATCTCAATCTTGATTTTTATTCAAATATTAAAGACTTCAAGAATATTTTTAAAATTTTCTCAAAGTTAAAAAATATAAGAATATTTTCTTTAACACAATAGAAGGCACAAGATTTGAGCTATAGACCTTTGGATCGTTGATATATACTGTATGTCGCAATGTTTCGAGATTTTTTAAATAAATGAAAAAATTCAACGACGTGGTTTTTTTATAATTTAACAATAACGAAAAAAACAATGAGCTTGTTAATACTATACATAAATGTTGAAGCAAAAAAGGCTTAAATTAAATAAATAGAAGGGTTTGGTAGATTTAAATGGTTTCACGAGTCCTCAAACTTCTAATTTTGTATCAATAAATTAAAAAATTTAAGTATAAAAAAGTTTAATACTTTTCTAAATTTTTTAATTTTATATCTAATAATATTTTTAAAATTTTCTATAATTTTTAGTCTAATAAATTCCTGACATGTTTAATATTTTTGAAAATTCACGAATCTACCACGACGTAGAAATGGAAATTCAATATTCCATTAAATTAGTTTAAATACCACATTTTAGTGATACAAATCCGATTATTTTTAATAAACCTTATATTTAGTTTTTGTATATTTACAATATATTATCTAATTGATTAATTTAGTTATTTGAAATTATTTATTTTTCAAAATGTAGTTCATTAAATGCCTAACACAATAATTTTTATGCACGTGTGAATATGTAATTTCTAAACTTATATATTGACAATGCCAATGCACATACACGTATTTGTTAGGGAAACAAAAAGGCCAACCCTTAGACTAACACCAAGGTTCATTAAATTTATGATTTATTGAAACTAAAATAACCACGTTTGAACACATACACGTTAACCGAAAATTAAATAAAATTCAAAGAAGAATGCTTAGGTTAGCTTCACCTAGTATCGTACCATGGCTTAGACCTATGCTATACCTTCCGTTCTTTTAGCCATGTTATGGTCTATGAGCTTAAGATGATTCTTTGAGAGCCTGATTAACCATGAAGCATGTTTCGTTAAGTATTTTGTGATATTCGACCCTAATTAAATTTTGGTCAGACTCAGACTATCCCTTTTCTCTAAGTCTTATCTTGATCATAAGTTATTCACTCTTTGCATGAATCTATTACTATCCTTTTGACTATATTATTTTTTTTTGTTGTTTAATTTTTTAGGTCAAATATGTATTTGGCTAAAATAAAATCAATCACAACAACAAAAAAATAATAATCAACAGTAAAGTTTTCAGCAACACTAGTGTCTTAAAAGGGATGAGCATAGGTCGATTAGAGTCGATTTTTCGATTAAACCGGTATTGACTACGAAGAAGTACAAAACGAACCATTGGCCAGTCGATCGATCAATTTACATCGGTTTAAGCTTTTAATTTTTTTTAAATTGTTGGTTTGAATTTTTCGATCTATTATACTTACCCTAATCTTTGACATCATGAGAGGCAGAGAGAGGGAAAATATTAGACAGAGAGTGAAGCAATAATTGAGAGTTTTCACTTTTAAATTTATTTCACAAAAACGATCTTCTTTCTTTGTCAACCGCCATTATTGACCTCTCAAGCCTGTCTGGTTTTCAAAGGTGATGATGATGAGTCTTTGAACCAAAAAAATTGAATAATAATAATAATAATCTGTAAATTATAATTTTTAAGAGTATGGTAAAAAAACTAAAAATAAATTTAAAAAAAAGGAATAAAACAAAAAGAGGCATCCTTATCAGAAGGGCAGAGAGTATTGGGTTATGGGCTGGGGCAGTACCGCCGCACCGGGGACCGACCTAACCCTCTCTTTTATTTATTTATTTATTTATTTATATTTCCCTAATTTCCAATTTTCCATTATTCACTTTTTTTTTTCCAATTGTAATTAACTCTTGAAAATGACTTCTCTTGATGTGTTTTTTTTTACCCTTCTTGAATTTGCAGACCAATGTGAATAAAGGAAAAAGTGACGATATTTCTAGAACGGAAATAACTCAATTGACATATTTAATATCAACGATGAATAGTTCGAATCTCTAACCATTTATGGTACTTAAAATAACAAAAAATGAGGTCGTCTAATTGATTTTTGGTTAAATTATTGAAGTTTTATGCTTATGGTGGGTAGGTTTTTGAACTTGTTCATAATAGATCTTTCAAATTTTAATTTCTTGTACAATAGGTTACTGACCTTTAATTTTGTTTTGTATTTGATAAATCATCAAATTTTGAGGTTTTATTTGGTAATCATTTTTTTCTTTTGTAAAATTAAGCTTATTTGCAGTCAAACCTTTACAACCGATTGTATCTTTCTTAATTACAATAATAATTGAATTCTTAGCCAAATTCTAAAAACAAAAATAACTTTTTGTACGCTACTTTTTTTTTTAGTTTTCAAAATTTTGCTTTGATTTTTTAAACTATTGGTTGAATGCAAATAAAAATGAAGAAAGTTGAAGATGATAGTATCGTGTTTGTAAGCTTAATTTTCAAAAACAAAATTGTCACCAAACATAACCTTAACTTTTGTATCCGACAAATTTGTATGTGTGAGAGTCGATGAGTTAAGACACAACTTGAAAATTTAGCAATGGATATAAATTAAAATAATTTTTTATAGAGAATTATTAGAATTCAAGGTTTAGGGTCTCTAAACCCTAAACTTAAAATTTAACCTTTGATCTTTTAATGCTTTTCAAGTAAAAAGCGATTTTAAAATTAAAGCTTCCAATCTTGCTGTTGTATTAAAACGCCTTTCAAGAGTTTTATGAGTTGTCTACAAAAGTAAACGTAAAATAAATAAAAATAATAATAAAAAAACTTTGTTAACTTTCTCAATAAAATCCAAATTGATTTTGAGACATCATTTGAATTTTAATTGTATTGTTGAAGTTCATATGTTTTAAGGTTTGAGAGAGAAAAATGGTGGTAGAAATGTATCGGTGGGGTTTTGTTTAACTTTCAACAAAAATAGATATGACAACGATCATAATTGTCAATTAATTTTATACCGTTAGGTTCGTTTATATTATATATTATGAAATTAACAATTAAACAATATAAAAGATGTTTAGAGATCGACACGTATAATATACGTGGTTCATTAATAGTGTGTTAGATACGTCTACGAAGTAAAAGTTGAACAATATTATTAAAGAGTTTATATATTGCACTTCTTTAAATCTTAAAATCAAAATTGTAAATAACTCAATAAACACATAGCATAGCGAGATTCCGTACTAGATTATTTGTACCACCACATAATAAATTCAACGCATTCCAATAATAAATAAAGAGCGGGAATTCTCAAGCCCTCTTAACCTATCGTAAGTATGTTGGTGTTTTAAACACCAACTACAATTTTCTATGAAAAATATTTCTACATCAACTTTAATCGTCCCCTTTGCTATCCAATAGTCAAAGAAATACAAATATATACGAATTGAATGCAAAGAAATACAAATATATACGAATTGAATGCACGAACAGTTTTCTCACTAAAAGTAATTTAGAATTTTAATTGTTTTAAATTAAATCCAAACAAATATGTTTGATATAATTATTAGTTCGAAATTTAAATGGTTAGAACTAAAAGTAATAAATGAATTAATGATATATATTATTTGAGAGACATTGAGCAATATGTATGTCTAGTGAGTTTCAATCACTGAACCAATCATGCATGACAGAAACATTATAACTTTTTTTGTTCCCTTTTTAAATTTTTTTACATTTTATTTTTCACTATACTTTGCCCGTGAACATGTTAAAAAAAGTCCATATATAAATAAACTTTTTTTAAAAAAATTTAATTTAATATTTTGTTCATATCATCATCAGCTAGCTGTGTAGGAATATTCATGATCATTTTAAACCTAGAGTCAAACGTGGATTATTACAATTACATTGCTTAATATCATTTTCTTGTAGGGTTTAGGTATTAAAAATCAAAACTTAATAATAAAGTTGGTGCTGTAATACAATTATTAGAGGACTGGTTTTTTCTTTCTTTAAATAAAATTCAACAAAGGAACATGACAAGGAAAAAGACAGCAACCGAGCTCACATCAGAACAAAGCTTTGTGTAGATCTCTCTCTACAGGAATCTCTTTTCTTTTTTCTTTTTTCTTTTTTTTTTTTTACAGTAATTTTTAAAAATAAAATAAAATATTTTAAATATTTGGTTTTTTGAGAAAGGAAATGGGCCTTTTTTCTTTTTTGGTTTTGTACTGAAAGTTTCTTTGGTTTTAGGCTTTTAGCAGGAGGCAGCAAGAAAGTTTGTTGAAAAACATTGAAGAAGGCCAGTGGGTACAAGGTTTTCTTTTTGTTGCTAAATTCCCCCACCTTCATAATTTTATTTATTTATTTTTTAATTTTCCTTTCTCTTCACATGCATATACCAAACCCCCTCTTTCCATTTTTTTTTTTTTGGTTAAATTATGAAGGAGATCTTAAATTAAATCTATGAAAATTGATATTCATGGATAATTAATATTCCTCTCTCAAGTTTTTGATTTTTGTGTTTTATTCTGAATTAGGGTTTTTGTTTTTTTTTTTTCCAGATCTATTTCTGTCGAGATAGAGTTGTATAATTACTTGATGTTTATGAAAGTTCTTTAAGAATTTCACTATATCTCATTGATGAAGGGGTTTTGCAGTTGAATTTAATGAAGTGAAAGAGGATATTGATGATGATGATGATGAAAGGTACTTTAATGGTGGATGAGAATTTGTCTGTCCTGACTTGTGCATCAGGAGAAACAATAACAAGAAATGAAATTTCCACTACTACCCCTATGTATTCTCATCAATCCTCTGCTTCCATAAATCAACCGCTGCCACCGCCACCGTCGTCAAAGAAGAAGCGAAATCTTCCCGGCAATCCAGGTTTTGTTTTTGTTAAGAATATATATGAATAGATGTTTTGATTTATCTCGTGTAATGTTAAAAAAGGAAAAGTTTGAATTTTGAATCAGACCCAGAAGCGGAAGTGATAGCCTTATCGCCAAAATCACTTTTGGCGACGAATAGATTTATATGCGAGATCTGTAAGAAGGGGTTTCAAAGAGATCAGAATTTGCAACTTCATAGAAGAGGACACAATCTACCATGGAAGCTAAAGCAAAGAGGCAACAAGGAAGTGAGGAAGAAGGTGTACGTATGCCCAGAACCGACGTGTGTACATCATCATCCGTCGAGGGCTCTCGGCGATTTAACCGGGATCAAGAAACACTTCTGCAGAAAGCATGGTGAAAAGAAGTGGAAATGTGAAAAGTGTTCAAAGAGATATGCAGTTCAATCAGATTGGAAAGCTCACTCCAAGATTTGTGGCACTAGAGAGTATAGATGTGACTGTGGAACCCTCTTCTCCAGGTAAATTACTTTGAATATGCAATTCAATCTAAATTTCAGAATCATATTAATGAGAACTATTATTCAATCATTTCCACAAATAATCTATACACCTTTAAAGTAAAATTGTCTTCCTTCCTATGGTTTTGAAAAAAGTTAAAGTTCAGTCCATAGATGATATTATTTGATAAAACGCTTATAAACTTGTAATTAAGCCTAAGTTACTGATAGGTTAACGTTGTTTAAAATGTCTTAACTGTTTGAACTATGCTCGAAGAATATAATAATAATAATAATTTTTTTTTAATGAAAAGTGGGAGAGAGAGAAATAGGGGATAATAATGTGGGAGTATTTTTGAGTATGTAGTACAGTGAATAAATTTATGGGGCAGTGATAAAAATTTGTTTGTTTATGTGTTGTATTGTTTTGAACTTTGGCAGGAGGGACAGTTTCATAACCCACAGAGCATTTTGCAATGCCTTGGCTCAGGAAAGTACCAATTTTAATAATAACCCAACTCCTAAAATTGCATCCCACCTTTTCCCATCTATTAATTTCCCTCTTAAATTTGAACACCAAGACCCTTTTTTCCCTCCTACTCATCAAAACCCTAATAACCCTACTTCTTCAATCGGGTTCGGATTACCCGGTCCCGATCCCCGGCCGCCTCATTTTTTTGCTTCTTCTTCCCCTGCATGGGAACTTAATAATAATAATAATAATAATAATAATAATTCATGTTCAGCTGAAATTGCTCCATTTTTTCATCACATGGTGGGTTTTGAAGAGGCCGCCTCATTTGAAGAAGCTCTTAATGGGATACTGATGAATAATAATAATAATAGAGGCAATAAAAATGGTGGCAAAGGTGGTGGCGCCGCCGCTGCCGGAGAAATAACGAGGGATTTTCTGGGGGGGCTGAGACCGGTGGATTCTGCTATGTTTCAGAATCATGAGATGATAAATAACGACATGTCGAATTTGGATTCTCCTTCTCCTTCGACATTTGGACTGCACGGCCAGAACCAGAATACGACATGTTGGCGTCATAATTAGATTTTTTTTTTTTTTGAATTAAGGTGGGATCAAACGGGGGAATGGGCGGTGAAAAAAATGTATGTATTTTTATTTTTATTTTTTTTTGAGGAATTTTCATGTCGCTTTGATCTTAAATTCTCTCTCTGGATTACTTTTTTTGTTCATAATAAATTTCAAAAGTTCAAAAGGCTCATTAATTATGATAGTCTTAAATAATAAACTCATCCATAACAAGAGTTTAACTCAGCTAATATGTATTCGAGAAGTCCCAAGTTCAAATCTTATGTTTCGATTTGTACTTAAAAAATGATATATTTATATGGAGAATATTTTTTTAATTGAAAAATAGATAATAGCAAAATTTTGTATTTATGGTAAACTCAAATAGACATCTATCACTTTATTGATAAACGTTGATAGATGTGTATTTAAATCTATCGCAGTCTATCACTGATATAAAATAAAAATATTCAACAATTTTGTTATTTAAAAAATAGATATTTTTGTATATGACACAATGAACCAAAATATTTATAAATGATAGCAAAATTTCAAATCCTATCAATAATAGAATATAAAATTGCTCTATATTTTGTATATAATTTGAACATTTTACCATTTACAATAATTCTTATTAAACCGGTTTTTTGAAATTAAAAAAAAAACACACAATTTCCCTTTTAAGTGTGAACTTTGAGTATATTTTTTTTAGTGTCTTCAATTTTAAAGTAGTTTTTTTTAGTATTTACAATTTAAAATATTACATATTTTTTTTCTTAAATTTGAGTTTGGTTTTAATGGTATACTTGTGCTATTCAGCTTTCACTAATGTTTAATTTTAATGATCTAGGTTTGACTTTCTACTGATTAATTTAAAATTAATAATTTTTTTTATTTATTAACGTTGTGTAAGTTTTTTTTTTTTTTTTTTTCTATTGTTGACTTTTATGTGTTTCTATGCCAACAATTTTTCTTCAGCTGATCATTGAAATTTCTCCAACTTCAGGGGTAGACTTTATTTAATATTCCTTTTTAGTCAATCTCTAAACATTCATTACTGCTCAGCTGTACTAGGCAGGAAAACTCATTTTAATATAACGTCATTCAAAACTCACACTTATATGTTATTGATCGCTCTAACCGGATTTAAGGTTAAGAGTTTTTCGATCCAAAACAAGTACGCTACAAAGCCCAAGTTGGGTCCAGAAAACTTGTAAATATATAAGCTAGTAGAGCATCATGAAGGGTTTATATTATCTGTAGCATATATGCCTCAAGGTCGTTTCATTTGATGGCTGATGCAATATATACCGACCATAATATTATTGTTAGTTTTTTATAAAGATATTATTTGAATGCACGTAGCTCGAGTTTCAAATAACAAGTTATCACGCGTGTTATTTTATTTTTTCATTCATGTTACCTGTGCATGAAAGTATGAGTTTAGTCTATCGAGAATTGCTCTAAAATATTTAGTTTTGAGATTTTTGTTGTATTTTTAATATATATATATATATTTGTAGTGTAGTATTTGATATGATGTGGGTGCGATAAAGATGGAAACTAAATTGGTTACCATACTTTTATCGTCACTTGAACTTTGGGGTATTTGGAAGTAAAAAGGTTATGGATATGGAGTGAATAAGAATATCTTCGACACCCGTTTCTCTTTTTCCATTGTCTCGTTTATTGTTGATTAACGTTGTTCTTTTAGTTCAACAATATACATGGTGGAGAATTCGAGCTTTTTGACCTTGGTTGGATGTACATGTTGATTCGTGCTAGTTAAACTATATTCATGTTGACATACTTCATTGACTTGATTGTTTTGTCTGTAATGTTACGTTGTGTTGCTGCATAACATTATTTTTTTTCTCAATATCTAATGAGATATCGGATATGTCTTATTTCACTTTTTTTTTTTCACGCGCACATATTCCAACTCAAACAAACATGATTCAAAGTTTCTTATAAAAAAAGAAATATGATTCAAAGTCACATTAGTAAATTAGGTCTAGATCCCTGTTAGAGTAATCAACAAAGTTTGAGGATTAAAATAAAATTTCTAAAACCTTTAGAAAAAAATTTAAAGAAAACATTGGAAAATAAATATATATATATACATATATATATTTGAAAAGCTATAAAATAGAGTAGAAAGACTGCGACAGTTCGTTTTAGGATTTGGGTTTTGAGATCGCACGAGAAAAGAAAGAAACCCACTAGGCCCAACTTTGAGCCCAATGAGAAAAGAAAGGAAGGCTTCATTCGGCCCAAATATGAGCCCAATTAAAAAGGCCTAATAAGCCCAAGGGAGAAATATAGGCCCAAAGGTCCGATTCGGACAAGAGCTGAGAATTGGCTCAGGGGAAGGAGAAGAAAGTCGGTGAAGAGAAATGGAGACGGGGAAATATCTTGGAAGGGTTAGGTCAGGTACGAGTTTCTTGTCCTGTGGATCCAAATAACGAAAGGGATTCGTAGAAGAATGGAGTCAAAAGAGAGGGGTATAACCGGCATTTATAAATTTTGATATTGCACTGTAATGGTCAGGAAGCGTTGCGACAATTGCAGAACCCATCTGACTGGAGTAGATTTTCCCCATAACCTCTTCACCTTCTTTATCTCAATCCCATTTCCTTTGTTTTCGCTCTTATTTTCTTCAACCCCATAACAAGTCTTTCTTCATCTTCGAGCTTGCTTGAAGACAGGTCCCCGGATTGAGAACTGCAAAGATCGAACCATTTTCCTCATCGCGTAAGGAATGGCTTGGAGGCATCTCATAACCCGGGTGGGTTTAATTTTTCGCTTAATAATTTTATCAGATCCTTAATCTTTCCTGATTTTAATCATCTGGGGCGCCGGCGATATGGGGTTTTTTTTTTAAGCAATCTTTTGATTTTGGGAACCCTAGTTTTCTTCATTTATGGGATTTTCAGCTTGATCGATGATTATTGTTGATAGGATGTTGAGATTTTTTTTACGTGTACGGAGGTGTTGTAATTTGTCGTGTGTTTTAAGCTCTTTGTTCGTGTGGGGTCATTGGGCGGCAGCTTCCTTTCATTTCCTCGTTTGCCAGCTTCTAGGGTTACCCAAAGGGTTCGCGTGTTGTTGAACACTTCTAGTTTCTCGATATGTTATTGTCTGTTTCAGTAACTCAAGATGTATTTTCTACGCTACAGGTTTCGAGGAATAATTTGGAGTTTGGGCAGCTAAAGAATGCGTTGATCAATACATATTTACCCCTCAATAATGGCGGAGTGGGTAGCGGTGGAGGTAAGTTCATTTCTGCTTTTGCCCATCTATCTTCTCGTGTTCTTTGATATGTCAAAAATACTTGTTTAATGTTTAAAGTCTAGCTTTTTTTCGATCCTTACAACCGTCATGCGTGTGTGGTGGTGATTTTGAAGTCAATTTTGTATTTCTTGAAATAAGTTTATTTGCTTCTTCTCCTTATTGGTATGCAGTATATAAGTTCTTGGCGGCGCAGAAGAGATATCAGTCGAGCTATGTTGGGAACCTAGCTCGAAGAGTGCGGGATGCCGATGAGGCCAGTGAAGTTGCTCATCTGAAAGAACTCTTCAGTAGAAATGATCCTGAAGCTGTTATAAGACTATTTGAAACTCAGCCATCATTGCACCACAATGCTACTGCACTTTCTGAATATGTTAAAGCATTGGTGAAAGTTGACAGGCTGGATGAGAGTGAACTACTTAAGACATTGCAGAGAGGTGGGCATGCTACTTCTGTATAATTTGTCAATTCTTCCTAAATTACTTCTGTTTAGTTTTAGCTTTATTATTTTCAATATATCACTTCCTATTGTATTGCATATATTTTTTTTTTTACATTTTCCAATAATTCAATATTTCGCTGTTCTAATGATGAAGCCCATTAAGTAACGTGTATTTGACTTCCTTTTGTAGGCATTTCAAATGCATCTAGGGGAGACGAAAGTGTGGGTAGCATAGCAGCTTTCAGAAATGTTGGGAAACAGTCAAAAGAAGGTATTCTTGGAACCTCAAGTTCTCCCATCCATATGGTGGCTACTGAAGGGGGCCACTTTAAGGAGCAGCTCTGGCGTACGATTCGCACTATTGCATTGGCCTTTCTCTTGATTTCTGGTGTAGGAGCACTCATTGAGGATAGAGGAATTAGCAAAGGTTGGTTTCTCTGTTTGAACTACTGCGTTTTAGAAATATGGATTGAAATTGGGGAAATAATATTTTCCTTAACCGTCTTGACAATATAGGTCTTGGTTTGAATGAAGAAGTGCAACCTAGCATGGAATCTAATACAAAATTCAATGATGTTAAGGGTGTGGATGAAGCTAAGGCAGAGCTTGAAGAAATTGTTCACTACCTTCGAGATCCCAAGGTAAATTTACATCTAGACATTGTGTTAAATGGCTAGTTAACTTCTTCTGCAATTGTTGTTATTATTATTATTATTATTATTTTATTTTATCTTATTGTAATTGATTACCTTGTAGCGATTCACTCGTTTGGGGGGCAAGCTCCCAAAAGGTGTCCTACTTGTTGGTCCACCTGGAACTGGCAAGACAATGTTAGCAAGAGCAATTGCTGGAGAAGCTGGGGTACCATTCTTCTCATGCAGTGGCAGTGAGTTTGAAGAGATGTTTGTTGGTGTTGGAGCTAGAAGAGTGAGGGATTTGTTTTCTGCTGCAAAGAAGCGGTCACCATGTATTATTTTCATTGATGAGATTGATGCCATTGGAGGAAGCCGAAACCCCAAGGATCAACAGTATATGAAAATGACTCTTAACCAGTTACTTGTTGAACTTGATGGCTTTAAGCAAAATGAAGGAATAATTGTCATTGCAGCAACAAACTTTCCAGAGTCTTTGGATAAGGCATTAGTAAGACCTGGTCGATTTGATCGCCACATTGTTGTGCCTAATCCTGATGTTGAAGGACGTCGGCAAATCCTGGAATCACATATGTCAAAGGTAGATTTCTATTCCTTCAAAACGTCTACTTTGTTTGTAGTATCTGTTCGTATCAGCTTAGTCTGCCAGTGCCAATCTATACTAAAATAATAATATAGGTCTATCTATCACATACCATATTTGTGGTAAGGTAAAATACTTCTGCTTCATGCTGCCTGCTTTGTGTCTCTGCCCTTTCCCAGTATAAGGTTGTGCATTGATTTATACATTCATCATTCATGTCTTAGATGCTATGTGATGATATTTTGACCATGATCTCAAACTTGGCTTATTGTGTTTTGTGCCATTAGGTAAATTTATGCTATCTGAATTTGTTGATTATTTGAATTTTTAGCTAGGTCTGAACCTCTTATCATCACATACAGTTCTGAATCCTAATCTTGACTGAACTTCTGTCCTCGTCTAGGTGTTTTGAGCTTCGGAACCATATTTTGTCATAAGTTTTTTTGTCTACTTAGAAAATAGCAACTTCTTGGCTTGCTACGGACCATCTAGTTTTTAGTTTCAAGCTACCCTGTTTTGCAGTTCCAAGTTTGCTTCCTGAAACTTTATGATACCAGCCAATTTTATATCTTGAAAAATTAATGTAACATATTTAGAACATTTACGTGAATATTACATTTTGTTTATTGCAAAAATTTAACTTTTAATGAAAAATGAAAGAATGAAAAACTAGTCCAAATTGTGAAATGTAAAAAAAACAACCCGGTAACCCAACCCAACCCAACCCGAAAATTAAGGGTTGGGTTGGGTTGACCCTTCCACATTGAACCGATAGGGTTCAATTTTTGCCAACCCGAGAACCTCGGGTTAGTCCATAATTTACCTCTAACCCGGCTCAACCTGCCTTATGTACACCCCTACTTTATGGTCAATTATCCTACAGATATCCTTCTTATGCTCAATAATTATGGATTTAACATTCCTTTTCAGATATTGAAGGCAGATGATGTTGATATGATGATCATTGCGAGGGGGACCCCTGGTTTTTCTGGGGCTGATCTTGCAAATTTAGTTAATATAGCTGCTTTAAAGGCTGCGATGGATGGTGCTAAAGCTGTGAGCATGGATGATCTAGAATTTGCAAAGGACAAGATTATGATGGGAAGTGAGCGCAAGTCGGCTGTTATTTCTGACGAGTCACGAAAATTGACTGCATTTCATGAGGGTGGCCATGCCCTTGTGGCAATCCACACTGATGGAGCGCTTCCAGTTCACAAGGCCACAATTGTTCCAAGAGGAATGGCTCTTGGCATGGTGGCACAGTTGCCTGATAAGGATGAAACTAGTGTCTCCCGCAAACAGATGCTTGCTCGCCTTGATGTTTGCATGGGAGGACGAGTTGCTGAAGAGCTCATTTTTGGAGAAAATGAAGTAACTTCTGGTGCTTCATCTGATTTGCAGCAAGCAACTTCTCTTGCCAGAGCCATGGTTACCAAGTATGGAATGAGTAAGGAAGTTGGGCTCGTTGCTCACAATTACGATGACAATGGGAAAAGCATGAGTACAGAAACTAGGCTTCTTATCGAAAAGGAAGTGAAGAACTTCTTAGAAGCGGCCTACACCAATGCAAAAACAATTCTCACTACCCATAACAAGGAGCTCCATGCCCTTGCAAATGCTTTGCTTGAACAAGAGACTCTCTCTGGTAGTCAGATCATGTCTCTTCTTGCACAGGTGAACTCGCAGCAGCAGCAGCAGCAACAACAACATCAACAATTAGTTTCCACACAGAGTAGCTCGCAGTCCAAACCCATGCCACCCTCAGCACCGAACCCTGCTGCATCTGCAGCCGCTGCCGCAGCAGCAGCAGCGGCTGCAGCAACTGCTGCAGCCAAGGCTAAAGGCATTGCTCCTGTTGGATCTTAGACGCATGCCGTTGCCGTTGCTGTTGCAGCTTTGTTTTTAATTTTTTATATTCATTGTGAATATAATAACTTCCTTGCTGCCTTGTTGCCTCTTTTTTTTTTTTTGAATGGTGATTGTAGCCTGCCACTAATTTATGTATCACTATGCATCTAATTGTCGATTGGTAGCTGTAGAAGAGGTGAATGCAGAAAAGTGTAGCGGTTAGAGGAGTTCATTGTCTTTTCCTTATGCTTCTCTTCCATTGTTTCAATACTCAAAAAATAATTTCTTACATACATACCTTGAAAAGTACTTGTAAGGGGGGGGGGGGGGGGGGGGGGGG